>JAULCE010031003.1:0-13774 GCA_032359355.1 Macoma nasuta | reverse complement strand
GGCGTCTGTATAGATCGTCTACCTTGTCGGAGATTATAAGAGTAACCTCCCTTGATTTAAGTGGGCGCGGCTTCGGGTGCTTCAGCGATCGGTCAATTGTACCTGTCAACCGCGACAAAAGTGATATCGTCAACTAGCACGAAACCGGGGCTGACCAAACCTTTGTATGAAAAGCACATTGTTCGAAACGATTGCTCTTATATTATAAAGGACAAGAGCTGTTCAGCTTAATAAAGAAATGAATTAATTACGCAACTGACGGTTCTTTCAAAGCTGTCATCAAGCCTCATTGTGGACCCTCTTGAAAATAAACCAATTTGGTAATTTATTCTTTTCTGCAAAATTGTATTATGCCACGGCCTTTCATTTCATAAAAGGAATTTGAAAATAATCAGCAGTTTAGAATTGCCTTAATTCAGAAAACCCTTTCAGATCTGCACCCTGACGTCTAAACATAGACAAAGGAGCAAATTGCAAAAAGAAGAGTCAAAACTAAGAACTTGATTTCACTAACACATTCTCAGTCTCGAGACTCCAAAATAGCTCCCAGCGTTTACCATTCTTGTAGAAACTGGGCGTCATTCTTGAGTCTCGAGTCTAAGAACACGTCTGTGAACCCAACACAAGAGCTATACGAGTGTAACTTTTCCAAAGTACGCATGATAGCGTACCGATTGATAGTAAACTCTTGTGTTTTGAAATAACTGAACAATATATCATTGTATCAAAATAAGCTAGGTAAGCCGCCTTAACGCGAAACTCCATATATACTTGTACGTATATGTATAGAGGATAACTATTGAAATCATGGTTGGAAATGGAGCATTTTCTCGTAATAAGCACATGCTGAATTTCCTACAACGATTTCAAAGCCATTCGAAATTTATAATTTTCTTTTGCCTAGATGACTTTCCTACATATCATACACTTTAATTGCAAATCAGTCTAAACAATCGTATGGGGCAAAGGGTTAAGTTGATTAGCACTTAAACCTTGAATCAACTTTTTAAAGTTTAAGCCATTTTAATGATCATTAAAATCAAAACAGCTACACATATTTGTTCCAGGATGGGCATAAAAAGTAAAAAGGTTCTAGACCTTAAAACTGGTCATCGGCTGAAGGCATTTTGACTAATATGTTTACTTTAGATTGATTGTGTTATATACATATTTATAATTGGTCAATTTATTTCTTTAACAAAATACTACGTCTGTTAAAACGTTGAAAATGAAGAAAACAAACAACATGTTGTAATAGTGTTAGAATCATATGTGTGGACTCATAGCTAAAGACGTCATACGATAGCCTTGAATGTTTAATAAACAAATTACGAATACACTCGTATGCAATGTCTCAAAAGCTAGTATGAAAACAAAACTGGTCCCTGATGCGTTTTGCAATTTTAACCATTATCTAGTCAGGTTGACGATATGACGTTGCACTTTGTGCTTTCAGTGTGGGAGAGTAACATAACGTAGGAGATTCTATAACGTGCAGATTGTATAAGATCTGAGTAATTTGATACGAGTTTCATTGTATCCCTTTCCCACAATGTGTTAATAGCCGTCTGTCACAATGACGTCAGAATGCGCTTTTATTGAGTGAAGGGATAAAGACTTGCATGAAATCGCTTTAGGAATTTGTTGACTGGTCTTGATCTTTTTTGTTTGACATCAAATTTTGTAATGCTGTGCATTAAGTTACACTGTGCGCTTATTAAACTGAAAATAAATAGTTCGCTCCCCTGTTTGTACCAATTCAACATTATATGAAAATAACTTGATCCGCCTAAATTAGCTATTTGAGGTATAGAAACACCCCCACACACATGTCATGTCGTAATTACTCTAAAGTATTCGGCCGATAGAGGATAATATATCCATCGAGGCAATCAGATCATAGTATATACTATATATGTCTCTCCTTTCTGTTCGATCGTTTTGGGTACACTATCAGGTGGTAAACTGAGTCTGTCATGATGGTAGGTCAATAAAAGCATTCTTCAGGGTAGCCGAAGACTTGGTCTAATTACGGTACTTGGCTGAAACATAACCAAATATGGTTATGCGCAGTTTCCATCCAAATATGGTAATGACCAATTAACAATCGCCCCTTCGCACCCCTATAAAAGACAGACTAGAGCCGATGAGAATCATACACATCGGGCTGGCCTTGTCAACACAAGTGGAAGAAGCAGTCGTTGTTGATCTTGATTTTTATCGACCGGTGAACTTTGGCCAAGGTAAGAAGCTTATTTGTACTAGGTAGATACGTTAAACGCCTTTGCCATTCATATTCGGACTAGTGTAGACCAATTTCAAAACTTTTAGCCACTTAATCGGGGTTTTCGAACGAGTATAATTTTCGAGTATAGGAAAAAAGTGGACAATTAGGGGCGTAGCGACAGAGTGCACACAGACAATAAGCTTAAAGAGCCTTGATTCATATAACATTACCGCGATCTGTGAATCGTCGGTTTTCTTCTAATACAACGTATGTGCCATTTTTCAAAAATAGAAAACACGTGGTTTTAGAAGAAAACCGACGATTTCTTCTAAAACCATTTAAGTTCCTTTTGACCAATATCGATAATTGTACCTTTTTTTCAAAATAGCACATACGTGGTTTTCGTTGATTTATTTAGATTGAAAAATTGAAATAAAATGATGTCTGGGATTTTGGTTTTGGACCAAAATGAAGTGATTTTAATCTTCGCGCAACTCATTTATTTTGAATTATTGACCAGGGATCTCAGTTACTGTTTGTGCAACGAATGCCTACAACAGACTGAATAACAAGAACATAATAAGCTGAATGTGAATTATTTGCATATTGTTTCTACAAACTTGAAGAAAAAAGGTTTCGTATGTCCACTATCGCATGGCCGGCGTAAAATTCCTTTGTTGTCGACAGTCATTTATTTTCTGGTATCGGAATACTGTTGGGTTACAGATATCGGCACACTTTTGTGAGCATGCAGTCATTTGTTTTTCCGTTGTTTAAAATTCAAGTCGACTTTCCATTGTCGATAATTCTTTATCGGAAATTGACACCGAAGGTTTTCTATAACTTTCGTTTGGCGAAAAACAATGCAAAGGCATTTTCTTGTGTTCATTATATATAGCTTGATATAATCGTATGACAGCCGTGTACCAAAATAATCGTCTGCTAAATATTTCGGCTGCTGCAATTTAACAATTCACCAGATTCTCTTTATTGTTTTGAATTGTTTGTGCAGAGTACATCAGATGCCGAGACTTACAAATATGTATGGAAAAGTCAAGCGATAAAACTTTTTATACCCACAAAAGGGTTTTACCGGATCGTTAAACAGTCTGGGACAACCACGCGGTATAGTCGAATTTGAATCTTGAATCTTGAGTCATGGAGAAAATCTCGAATTCGTCTCGATTTTTATCCACGACATACCCTTCTGGTTGCCCCAGAGCCTGTTACGAGCGGGTAAAATCCCTTTGTGTGTGCTATAACTATCATATTGTATAGATATTGTAAAGTTCATGCTTAATGATTATACTATATAGTACTTAATATGTTCAGAGTAAGAAAATCCGTAAATCTGTAACTCTTCAAAAAGATAGGTATTTTCTAAACCCATTTACCGCCATAGGCGACTCAAGTCGACATTGCAACAAATTAAGTCCCAGATCAGACGCCGTCTTAAAAACATTTTTCAACGAAAAATAATCAGAATATTTGGGTTTCAGAAACGCTATAGTTTATTTTAATATTTCTGTAAATTCATTTCGTTAAAATTTGACCCAAAACCAGTTGCAGCCGACCATTTTAAATTTGGCGGCGAAAAGGTTTAAAGTATTGCTAAATACATTATATATCACATAATTACATATCACCATGTCATTTATTATTAACTATAAGAGCATATTAGCCATACTACTTGACCCAAACTTCACTCATAGTACATGCACTATCAACACAAATTATTGGCTCAACAAACTTGATTGATTTTCTAGACTGTGTGGTTTAAATTTGAATATAAGAAATAGGGACATCTTAATTTGAAGGGCATTTGCTACCTATTTGACCAAAATTTCAAACAATATAATTTGGTTATCCTTTGTCTTTTAACAAACCATAACTGGTTGAAATAAGAAAACACTGACGACAAGTTATGGATCTTTGTTTTACCTGTCAATAACATAACCATTTTCATCACCGGCAAAAGTTTGGTATGTAACAGACCATAAATAAATTAACATTTTCCTCAACAGGAACACCTTTTAGCGCATCTGTAACTAATTGCTATTGAACATAATGTAGGTAATTGAGCATTTGCTCATAACGAGCAAATGCCCCATTTTCTTCAATGAGTTAAATAAAATTTAAAAAATGACATATTTCTTTGCCTTATATTTTTTAGCTTAACAATAGCTTGTGGAGAAAAGGGTTAAGTTGGTTGAGCCAATATTTGGAGTTGATACTTTGTGTATTAGTGTCATGCTATCAAGTTCATTTATAGCGTTATTGTCTTATGTCAGAGTAAAAGAAATTCTATTTTTGGATAAACATGTTTAATTATTATTGTCATTACTATAGTAAACACATTAAAAGTGTTTTGGAGAGATTAACGGTTATAATTAACTTTATTAGCTACCAACATCTTTTTTACAGAGGGAGTAACGCTATGTTTTACCATTTTTCTAATAGAGGTGCTAATAATTGTGCAAAATACATTACTACACTTTTTTACAAAACGTAATATTGACAATTTTGCAACTATATGTCAATCAACGTGTTGATATTATTACATGTATATACGTATAATGCTAGAAACTTTGTATTACGGTTTAACCCTTTCAACCCTGGCTAAGACCGATTGGCTCTCGGCTCTTGTGGATGTTTCCGTCCATAAATCATAATATAAGACAGCCAGTGTAGACCCTGATCATAGGACTGCTTCAGGAACCATCTGATCCGGGTCTACACTGTCTACACACAGAAAAAGGGAAAAAGACAATGCTGAATGGGTAAATGCTAAAAATGGACTCCACCTTGGGACTAAGGTTTCTTTTTTTATCTGTTAATTTTCATACACAGATGGTGTCGATTTTCAATCCAATGCTGCGTTGATTGTATTGTATTGCAAAATACTCAGATAACTTGTATACTTTAATACTAGCACTTTACAACGTCTCTGTATTATAGTCCGTTTAAAACGTATTCCACGTGTCTACTCTGACGAGTCAGAACTGTAGGAGTATTACGCTTTGTGAGTTGACATGCTTAAAATTATCCTCTACAACAGAAGCGCTTTTTGACGTCCCTGCAGCAGATGGCTATAAGAATAGTTTTAGGAAATAGAGCATATGCTGGTAGCGAGCAAATGCTCCATTTCCTAAAACGAGTTAAATAAAATGTGTCTTCTTTCTATTTTGCCTTGATTTTCATTTCTTGATTATTAATTATGTACTACTGTACGCACTGCATACACCTGGATGAAATGCCGAGTTTTTCGGCATCCAGGTACAAACATTTTACCAATTATAAACTCAAATCTCGTATTAGAAGGGAGACAACTCTAGCAAGTTATTTCAATAAAAATTGGTGAATTATTACCCTTTTTTTACAATATTTGTTTTGCATGTAATGCGACGAATAGGGACGCAAATAATGTAGTCATTCCTGCGTCGGCGTTTATTGGCGTCGGCGTCGGTGACAACACTGCCAGCTTAGTTAAACCATCGCGTGTAAGGACAGCATGTATGCTGTTGCTTTGAATCTTAGGGTCATACACACGTATCTAGTGTCACTAAGCGACACTGCATGTCAAATTCCATAACTCCAGATTGAATTTTGACTGAATTGTGCTCCCTTTTTTACATAGAAATTTGATTAAACCAATGAGGGCAAGGCCTTCTTTTTTACTTACAGATATGATGTGTGAGTATGATTTTACTTTTCAAACTACACATTCCTACTTAGGGTCACCAGATGAGTTTGTATGTCGAGTCTTACAACCTCAGAGTGAATTTTTGACTGAATGATGATTGTTTTGGTCTTAGTCGTTTATAGTACGTTCACTAGCGGCATGAATTATATACTTACATTTCTTTTATAAAAAAAACTTTGCATACAACTTGATAATATTATCTTGAAACAGTTGAAACTGTCTGGCCGTATCTAACCCTTTCGCCTCCAAATTGTTAACGGTCGCCTGCGACAAGTTTGAGATTTAATAATTTTACAGACAAATATATCAGACAGATTTAAATAAAGTTTTTAATACACTATTATTTTTCAGAAATCCTTATTTTAGGACTAAATATTGCCTGCAAAAAAGTGAAGTCCCTAAACTTACGCCGCCATCGAAGGCGGCGACTGATCTGGGACCTCACGTTTTTATAATGTAGACTTTAGTCGCCTACGGTGGTGAAAAGGCTAATGTCGTGTTATGAAGTATCCCCTGACAGACAGCGGCTCTAGTAAGCGAGCTTAAATTCTTCCCGACAACTCTTGTTGTTTTTCATTGTTCATGTTGACTTTTTTTCTAGTCCTGTATGTGGTCTTCTCATATGCACCGCATTGATCTGCACAAAGGTAAATGTTTCGTGTAGCAACCTCCCCAATGAGTCTTGTATCTTCTTAGTATTGATATGTCATACAGCTTTTTGCTCTCAAAGTTAAATTTGAGCAACTCTTATTTATGTAGAATCTATTTTATTATATGCTAAATGTCTAGCTTTCTTTCATTAAATGTAAGAGGTATTGGCAATATAGAAAAACGACAAAAAGTATTTCACTGGCTTAAATCTCAATCATGCGGCTTTGTTTTCTTACAAGAAACACACGTTAATGCAAAGATTAAATCAAACTGGGAAGCCAATGGGGCCATCTTTCATATATTAGCGGAAACATTTCGAACAGTGAGGGAATAGGAATTCTGATCAACAAAAATATTTCAAAAGATTCCATTATAAATCATCATGAAATTATACCAGGACGCCTTGAATCACTTGAGATTAATATCGAAAACAAATACATTATTTTGTTAAACATCTATGGCTATGATAATGCATACGTTTTTGTAAAATTAAAACAGTTTTTAGCCTATAATTCAGATAAATACTTTATTATAGCTGGTGACTTTAACACCATTTTAGACATATACTTAGATAAAATGGGCGGGATTAAAAAAAACACATCCAAATTGTAGGAAATCTCTTTTGATATTATCAAAGATATAACTTAACAGATATATGGAGACTTCAGCATCCAGATAAAAAGCAAGGCACATGGCAGTCTAGTAAAAAGCCACACATATCATCAAGACTTGACTACCTTTTAATTTCATCATGTTTTATCAACAACACAAATAAAAGCAGTATTAAGGCAGGGTATCGGACAGACCACTCAGTGATATCTATGTCGTTAGATTTTACCAGCAAAACAGGAGGTCCTGGAAGTTTTAAACTGAATGATAGTCTACTGTTAGATAATGAATATCAAACACGTATAAGAAATAGTATAAACACCATCGCAAATATAAATAAAGAGGCGAAAGAGGAGAAAAAGCATGCAGAAATGAAAACAGTTTCGAGATTAAATGAAAACAATAAAATAATAACAGATCAAACAGACATCCTTAATGCTACAAAACAATTTTACAGTATCCTTTATAAAAAAGGAAATGCGATAGTACAAATTTTAACTTCTATGATGAGACATCAATTAAATTGGTCCGAGAGCTTATACACTTTTATTCGTCATTTTTCCTCCAAAGGCTTTGTTGGTCATTTCCTATAGAGAAAAGTCTCACCTTTCAGAATATACAAGTCTGACAAAATTCTTGCTTTCCAAATTTTCAGAATACAGCGTTAAACTAGGATACCCGCTAAACCATAGTGTGCCATTTTTGTTGCAGATATTTCGGGCTTCGACTATATTCTTATCGATTGAGAATTAATGTTTGAACGATCGCACACTAAAGTGGTACCAAATTAATCAGCTAAGCCTTTTAAATAGTAGTGTAGAAAAAATAATACATAAGACAATGCATAAGATCGCAATGGTGTATTACGTAACCCTACCCCTATTTGAATTACGGAAGTCGATACAAGTGTCATATGATCACTTCAAAAGCTTTCCCGAAATCTTTATTTTTCTAACCAAAACCTTCAAACCTACAGAATCTTTATTTTCAAGACTTTATGAACATATTATGCAAACTTAACAGACAGGGAAAGGTAAACGTTAAAATTTTAGACGGTATTAATGTGGGTGGTGTAACTTAATGTGTTTTTGCCTCTAGAAAGCTATTGGTCATATACAGAATAGAATGTTAATGCGCTAAGTGTGTGGAAACATTATTTTCAATTGATACCGATACATCTAAGAATGGATGTACTTTTATACAAATTAATTATCGTTCTATAAAACAATAGATTAGACAGTTATTGACTATTACGTAATTGTATTTTTCAATTATTCGCGACACATCATTTGCATTTTCCTCTACAAAGGGAGCGATAGTCGTTTATTATAGAAAAAAGTATAACCTTGCAGAATTGGGTTGTCTTAAAGAATGTTTGCTTATCCCCGTTTCAGTATAAACCCAGTACTTGAGGTTACCTCTGAACCATAATGTGTTAGTTTTGCTTCATATATTTAGGGATTCGACCATATTCGATCCGACCAAGTATCACTGTTTGAGTCATTACATACTACATAAGTACCGAACTATTCAGAATTTTTCGACAAATGATGATATAGAAGCAAACAGTAGATAACACTATACATACACACACGAACGAAATAACTTCTTACGCGACCCTACGCCCTTTTCCATTTAATTTATGAAATTCAATTAACGTGCAAAACAATTGCTTTCAAATGTTTTGTCACATTTTTCTACTCAACTTCATAAAACATAAAAAGGCGACTATTTCAAGACTTTATTGATATGTTCCGCAAACAAAATAAGCAAAGAAAGAACATCTCTGACACTTGATAAGGTGTGTGGTTGGATGGTGCCAACGTTAATTTAACGTTTATACGTTTTTGACAATCGGAAGCAATTAGTGGTACACATAATGCAATATAATATGCTTTAATATTATTATAACATTGCGCTTTGTTTTATATCGAGGCAATCATATAATAATAAATCAACAAACGCTTACAAAAACAATGAAGCAAAAATTATTGACTATTACATTATCTATTTCATATGAAATCCAACCGAAAACGATGCATATTTGCACGTTTGTTTAACATCTTGACACATTTGTTTACATTTTTTTCTTCAACGTGAAGGTGGCCGTTTCTATGCGAGACACGTCTTAACTTTAAGAATATGTTCGTAATACAAACTTACTGCCTGTCTAATATTTTAGAACTAAACCTGAAAGTAAACATATGTGAACAAAAATGCATTAGCTTTGCTGCAGATATTTTAGGAGTTGGCCCTAATTCACACTATTAAGCATATGTATTTGAGCAATCACAAAATGAATTCATTTTTTTGATACTAAAGTAATAAGCAATGTCTAACAATTAAATGATGTAGCAGCATATAGTTGATAAACATATGCACATGAGCACAAAAATGTAGTATGTAACCCTTACATCTCCCACTTTTAAATAACTAAAATCAATACAAGTGTCATAAAATACTTAAAAGTTTTCCCTAAAAGCTTATATTTCTTCTAAAAACCAGTTTGCATTAAACAATACATTTTCAATATTTTATAAGCCAATTCTGCAAAGTTGTCTGACAAGAAAAGACATACTAAGCGTTTGAGTTAGTATTAAAGTGGGTGGGGTAATTTTACGTTTACAACTTTTTGACTCTAAACGCACTTGATCACATACAACATTGATGTAATTTATACCAATTGTTTAGTATAATTACATTTATGTGATACCGGAATATATTACAATTCTTATAGTATCGTTAAATTATCTCTTTTTCTTTTGTTTCTCAATGCAGAAGCGCCATATGGATTTCAAATTGCACTGAAACGGATAAATAATAATCAGAAATAATTCACTCCCGCACAGGGATTCGAACCTGCGGGTCCTATAACGCACGCGCCTAGCAGTGAAACGACGTCGGCGTTACCGACTAGTGAAATGACGTCAACCTTTAAACAAACATTGTCTGGGGTTGCTCAGTCGGTTACGTCGACGGGCGCGTCCGTCTGAGTGGTTGCAAGTTAAAATCCCGGTAAACAGTAATGTACAGTAATGATAACATCTATTCAAAGTATATTTCAACAGTAAACCTTGCATATTTCAGGCAGCACATTGGTTTAGGAACTCGTCGCATCTTTTTTCATTTAAGTTTGTCTTTCTTATAACGATGAGGCTCACCTTACAGAATTGGTTTGTCTTGAAACAGTGTTGTTTACTGTTTTCATAATAGAGCCTGAAAGTAAGGTATCAAATACACTTAAATGTCAGGTTTGCGCAGATGTTACGAGCTTCATCTACAGTGCCCCTCAAATCCAAGTATCTAAGTCATCACAAAATAAAGATTCAAGTCGTAGATAAATAGTGCATATCCAGAGCACAATTGTTTATATGTATTATGTATCCACCCAAGCACCCCATTTAATTGACGATACTAGATACAATGGTCATAACAAGAGTTGTCGGAGTAGGACAATATAGTTCGCCTTTTAGGGTCACCACAAAAAGGGGCACATTTCAATAGAATTCCATTTTTGAGTTATAGAACTTGATATACAATGTCATAACATGACCCTGAATAAGTGTGGGAAGTTTGAAAGCAACAGCAATCACGATGTTTGAGAAACGATCTTGCGCACAAAGGTTAAACTAAAATTCTGGGACCCAAAAATGGGTACAATTCAGTCAAAATCCATACCCGAGGAATGGGACTTGACATACAAGGTCGTGTAATGATCGGGGATAAATGTTTGTGTAGTTTTAAAGCAACATTATACACAGTGTCTGAGAAATGGCATTGCATGCAACTGTTTAACCAAAAACCAACAAAGACGCGGACGCCAAAGCCGACGGCGTGGTGACTACTTTTTCTCTGCCCCTTTTCTTCGAATAGGCGATTTAAAAATATTATGAATGTGTGTTATGTCTGAAAAGGTTAAAGCACTATTCAAAGCCAGAGTATATGACAAATCTACATTTTTTAAACCCTATTTAATGTATTCTGCTTACATAGTTTTGAGGAGAAAAATAAACGTTCAGAAGAAAACATTAATGTATGTATTTTCAGGACATTTGTAACGTTTTTCGTCAATTAAATGAGGGGAGTGTGAGGGTCAGGCAATCAACCTTTTCACTGTTTTGAAAATTGCTTATTTATACTTGCGTATAAGACAATACTGATGAATTTGAATTAACTCTATTTTGTGATGGCTCTAACAGAGATTTTGGACAAGAGGGGCAATAAGGATAATGCTCGTCATATCTCCAGAAAAGACTATATATTTATGATAATGGAATATTCTTAATTTCAGGTTTGTTCACGAAAAAAGATGATAAGCAACCCTGTTTCAAGATAAACCGATTCTACAAGTTGCGCCCTAGCTTTATTGGAAAACGACCACCGTTATTTGAAATAAAAGCGTCAATAGACCTATTTTTTAACTGAAATAAAAATGGTTTTCGGTTGAAATGTACATATAATAAATGTAAGTAAATGTCACTTACTGCCTACGCTACTGTTCTAGGCTCAGATTGTTGCTTTGAACTACTACTATAAGTATTCTAATACATCTATATAGCTCGGAACACCATAAACGTATTTTAACCATACAGTTATCATACTTTACATCATAGCTGTTTATGTTAAAATAAGTTTTAGAGTAAAACAGTTGTACAGGTAAAGTTGCCCCACCCACTGTTTCGGAAAAAGACTTTCGTAAATTGTATGAGGAAAGGGAAAGGATTGCGTAATAACCCTTTGCGCTTTTATGTAAAGGCATATCACATTTGTTGCGGCTACAGCCCTATTTATAAGACACTGCTTATTATTTTAGTACCAACTCAATTTTGCCAAAAAGAGATGCTTGGTCGGGTGAATTATGGCAAAATCCTGAAGTACCTGCAGCAAACTGACACATTATTGTTAGGAGGGCAACTTACTTTTTGACTTATTTCTGAAATGTTGGAAAGGCATGAACATTGTTTTCCAAACAAACTCTGATAGTTCAGCCTTACAAACCAACAATGTCCCGAAGAAAATGTATCTATGTGTCAATATCTTTAGCTAACACGTTCACTAAAATATGCATCCTTTTCAGTTGAAACTCACATGAAATAAAATTACGCATTAGCCAATAGCTGTCTGGGCCATTATTACTGCACCGATTGCTAATCTTTGCCACTTTACAATTATTACATTATTGCATCGATATAAAAATATACAATGTAATTATAAGGTAAATGCATAGCCTATAACATTCTGAACAATGGAATATTATGAGCGTCAAACAACGTAATACACTTTAACTTAACGTTAACGTCGTCCAATTGTTTTCCTACTAAAAGATCAAAGTGGAAGTATTCTTGCCGATTAGGTTTGCGGAATAAATCAATAAAGTCGTGAAAAGTAGATGTTTCATATTTTTATGATGTTAAGTTCAAAGACAATTTTTTATGAAACATACTTTGTAAATGAAATTGGGGGGAGGGGGGGGGGTAGGGTTACGTAATAAGTTTAAGTTATTTCGCTCGTATGTATAGTGTTATGATCTCGTTGCCCCTAGATTCAGATCAGTCTAAAGTAATTTGGTACTAATCTGTTATGTTATGACTCAAACAGATATGCTTGCTCGGGTGAAATATGGTCGAATCCCGAAATAGCTGAAGCAAAACTGACACACTATGGTTAAGGGGGTACCTTTCTTTTAGGCTTAATTCTGTAAAAAGTAAGCAGACCTTCTTTGAGGCAACCCGATTCTTGAAGATTGAACCGGTCCCAATAATAAACGACCATCGGTTCCTTTGAAGAAGAAAAGATAAATAAATGGATCGTAGTCCTAAACCACCTGCTTATTGAAATGTACATTTTTCTATTGAAATGTACATGGAGTAAAAGTACGTAATAGTCAATTACTGTATCATCTATTGTCTTATAAAACGATAATTAATTTGTATATAATATTTTACATTCTTAACTGTAACGGTATCAATTATAAGCAATGTTACCACGCGTTAAGCGCACTTGCATTCCATTCTGTATATGACCAACAGCTTTCTAGAATAAAAAATGTTGTACATATTAGGTTACCCCACGCACATGAATACCTACTAAAATATTAACGTTTGACTTTCCCTGTCCGTTAATTTTGCATAATATGTTCATAAATTCTTGAAAATGTAGATTCTGTAGGTTTGAAGGCTTTGTTTAAAAAGTTAAAGATTTCATGAACACTTTTGAAGTAATCATACGACACTTGTATTGACTTCCGTAATTCAAATAGGAGTAGGGTTACGTAATACATCATTGCAATCTTATGCATTGTCTTATGTACTAGTTTTTTCTACACTTCTATTCAAAAGGCTTAGCTGATTAATTTGGTACCACTTTAGTGTGCGATCGTTCAAACAGAAATTCTTAATCGATAAGAATAAACGCGAAGCCTGAAATATCTGCAGCAAAAATGACACACTATGGTTTAGAGGGTATCCTACTTTAAGGTTAAATTCTGAAAATTTGGAGAGCAAGAATTTTGTCAGAGAAGGTGAGACTTTTCTCTATAGGAAACAACAAACAAACCTTTTGGAGGAAAAATGACAAATAAAAGT
>JAULCE010030892.1:0-13774 GCA_032359355.1 Macoma nasuta | reverse complement strand
GCCTCAAATTCTGTGTCCGCTTCATATCTTTCAAGCCCCTTGAAGGATTTTTAAAGGCTTTGGCACAAATGTTCACCACAACAAGGTGATGTGCAGAACACATGATTCAGACATGTGCATCAAAGGTCAAGGTCACAATTCAAATGTGTTTCAATTCAAAGTCAAGAAATAGAATATTCTGAGGAAAATTCTGGTTATGGTACCTTGATGATTTGTGTCAAATTTTCAGTTTCTGGATGATGCATTTGTTAGAATGAGGTATTATCACAAAACCAGTAAGGTATATTACCTGAATAGATAGGTTTTGAATGCATTCCGGTCAAAGTCCCATTTTTAGCTTGACTATTCATAGAATAGTGAGCTATTCCGGTCACCTTTTCGTTGGCGTCAGTGTTGGCGTCAGCATTAGCAATTGCTTGTCGGGAGCATAACTTGAAAACTGATGGATAGAATTTTATAATACTTCATAGAATGATAAAGCTCAAGTCAATGAGAGAAAGTGCAGTGCATAGGAACCATAACTCCATTTTACCTAATTACAGAGTAATTGCCCTTCTTTTTTTTCTTGTCCGGAGTTTAACTTGAAAAATACTGGATGGAATTTTATGAAACTTCATATTCTGACAAAGCTCAATAAATGGAAGTGCAGTGAAAAGGAACCATACCTCAAATTTACTCAATTACATAGTTATTGCCTATTGTTATTTTTTCTCGTCCAGTGCATAACTTGAAAATTAATTAGAGATGGAATTTCATGAAACTTCTTATATTGGTAAAGCTAAATGAGAGGAAATGCAGTGCACAAGAATTATAACTCTATTTTACCTAATTATAGAGTTATTGCTCTTTGTTATTTTTCTTGTCTGGAGCATAATTTGAAATATACTGGATGGAATTTGATAAAACTTCATACAATGGTAAAGCTCAATGAAAGGTAGTGCAGTGCACAGGAACCATAACTCTAAATAACCTAATTACATTATTATTCCCCTTTGTTACTTTTTGGCATAACTGCTGAAGTTTTGAAGAAAATATGCTGAATATTTTTTTTAGAAAATCAACTGATTATCCATATGTGAGTATAAAAACCCATCATTGTACATGGAACCATTAAATTATATTGGTGCGCATTGGAGAAGAGTGTGTTTACTCTTCATTATCCAGCATAGACAACTTTTTTTAAATTTGGAAGAAAATCAAATGATTATCCATATGTGAGTATAAGAAAAAACAGCATTGTACATGGAACCATAAAATTACATTGGTGCGCATAGGAGAATTATCCAGCATTGACAACTTTTTCCATCATAAGAGGCTACACTGTTTCCCTTATTAGAAGACCCATTTCTCTTTCAGGCATCAATCTGCCTATTATCTTTCCTTCAGTGATAAACCTGTGAATTATTGTTTTGAACAGCCAAGTGTGCTGTCTTATGATGGCTGTTAAGCATTTCAAGAATCCAAGAAATGAAAGGTATTAAAATGAAACCCAGTATAAATTAACAAGAGGGAGGATATGGTATAAGAACCATAACTATGTTTGCATTTTTAGCTCGTCTGTTTTTTGAAGAAAAAAAGTCGAGGTATTGCCATCACCCTGGTGTCGACGTCATTGTCGTCGTCATCGTGAAAAACTTTAACCTTGGTCATAACTTCTAAACTATTGAAGCTAATTTTATGAAACTTCACACGCTTGTTCACCATCATAAGGGCTACAATCTGACCAAGGGCCATAACTCTGCAAGGCTTTTTGACCAAATTATGCCCCTTTACAGACGAGCGTTGGCCTCCGTGTGCGGGGCTTTTGTTGTTTATTATCGCTGCAAAAGTTTCACATATATGCATATTTTGTAAGATTTTTATCTAACTCTTTGCATTCTGGCTGCAGCATTCTCAGACCATTGATGTCCTATACAAACAGTTTGAGTCCAGATCAGGTTTCAAAATATGTGAGGGGTGATCTTAGATCCAAACTGTTTGACACTCAGATTCTGTTTCTGCAAAACATAGGAAGTAAAATAATTCACCCTATATTAGATACTTTTTGTTGTCTAGTGAGCAGTAGAAAATGACTAAGCATACACAGAGTTAACCAACCTTTCATCTTCCAACTTCAGCTTGTTGATAACAGTGGAGACATACCGACAGAGGACACACTGATGGTTCAGATTGAGCACGTGGATTTAGGTAATCCAGATTCTCCTACAATAATATTAAGGGTGACTCGACAAGATGTCATTTTGGATGCCATTGAAGACCAGGAGAATTTACAAGCGGCTGAAGAGGTTGAAATTGAAGAGGAGCAAGTCCCGGATACAACAGAGACTGAATTTGAGGCACATGCCATTGAAGACAAAGCCCCTGCAGAGGTTGATCATTTGGATGCCATTGAAGACCAGGAGGCTTTACAAGCCGCTGAAGAGGTTGAGATTGAAGAGGAGCAAGTCCAGGATACAACAGAGATTGAATTTGAGGCATATGCCATTGAAGACAATGATACTTTTCAAACCCATGCAGAGGTTGATCTTTTGAAGGAGGAGGAAGTCCCAAATTCAGACTCTGAAGATTCAATTGTTTTCCCCTTTATGGTAAGTGATGTCAGTATATCATAAGTATTAGCTGAGCTTAATAAACCCTTCTTTTTTAAACAAAACATCAGTGTTTTTGGATGGCGTAAATATATACTCCCCGTGCCAGCCTGTCTTAAATTGCTAATCAGCATCACATGCTCCACTGATTACTAGTGTTTTACTTTGATTCATGCAACTGGGCAGAGATAAGCATATGCAGTCTAATTTACTTTGAAATAGAAGGATGTCATGCAAGTAATAAAATGTTATATGATAGGATATTATATGAAACAAGAGAGTTAGTTTATGAAAAAAAGAAGCCAATAATTTTTCAGCAAATCTTTGGTACATGTGCATCAAGCAAAAATCTGACTCATCGAAAGGTTGAAAACATTCTTTGAATCAAAACTTTTATTAGCATGGGGCCTGATCTTAGATCAATCGCATAAATTATGTCGACGGTAGACCCAAATCAAGTAGCTCCTGTAGGGGTTGTCTCTTGAGATCAACTTTTCTGAAACACGTCTAGAAAAATTGTTATATAGCTTGCCTTTTACGAGCTTGATATTTTATCCCAGAAACAAGGAGTGTCAGGTTCTTTTAATTACTAAACAAATAACTGGGAAACATTTTATGTTACATGATAAATCATTTCATTGTTGATATTTTGTCTTCTGATTACTAGGGCTGAAACAGGTACCAATTTTGTACCTGGGGAACCCGTAGGGCAATTACCCGCGGGTACCCGGGTACCTGGATTATACCATTCATTATGTATTAACAAGATATAGGTGTATGGTAAATACCTAGTATCTTCCCTTGATTAGTACCTCATAGCAATGCATTGTATACCTGTGATGTCCCCGATAAGGAAATGGTGAAGTTGTTGAAATAATCCTAGATTGAAAGTTAAACTTGTTTTGTTTGTTTCCTAAATAAAGGTTTGACACACTGGCGCCGGAGTAACAAACTGCCATTGAATTTGACAAATTGTCTTAATTATTAGGGCCCCACACCTTGGGGTGGGTGCCCTATAGTGATCACCCTGTCCGTCTGTCCGAGCTACTAAGAGTGTGTAAGGGGACATTTTGACACCTTCAACACAAAAGAATCCTTTGTCTCATTCCGTGTGGCCCCTTGTTCTATTGTTAACAAGGGGCCATTTCCATTGTTCTAGAACAATGGAAATGGCCCCTTCTTCACTATCGGTAGCATGTCCGTCTGTCCGTCACAAAATTTTGTCCAATTTTTGTTTCCCATCTCTAACTTCAACAGTTTTTTATTAGAACTTCACCAAACTTGCTGAAATTGTTTATCAGTATAAAATCCAGGCCAAGTTCAATAACCAGCAAAATCGCCTCATGCACTTCGGAAGTATGGCCCTTGAATTAGTTAAAATGTCTCATTTTAGCTTCGTTTTTTGTTTTCCGCTCTCTAACAGTTTTTATCAGAACTTCACCAATTTTGCTGACAATGTTTATCAGTATAAAATCTAGGTCAAATTTGATAACCAGCAAAATCGCATCAGGCACTTAGGAGTTATGGCCCATGAATTAGTTAAAATTAGCCATTTTAGCTTTGTCTGCACTCTAACTTGACAGTTTTTATCAGAAATTCACCAAACTTGCTGAAAATGTTTATTGGTATAAATTGTTGGTCAAAGTTAATAACCAGCCAAATTACTATAGGCTTTTGAGGATTATGGTCCTTGATTTAGTAAAAATTGGCCATTTAAGCTTTGTTTGCTCTCATGCTTGAACAGTTTTTATCAGAAGTTCACCAAACATTCTGAAAATGTTTGTTGGTTTAAAGACTTGGCCAAGTGCAATAACCAACCAAATCTTTCTTGGCATTTCAGGATTATGGTTCTTGAATTAGTAAAAATTGACCATTTCAGCTTTGTCAGCTCTCTTATTTTAAATGTCATCATCGGATCCTTAACAAACTCGTTGAAAATGTTTGTTTATCTTGGTCAAGTTCAATGACCAGCCTTATCATATTATTGTCTATGCAATTTCCCCTCTGCCCCATTACCCCTTCTGACAGCATTATATCGGGCCCTTTCATGACTTGGTCAGTGTTCTAGTTATATCTAAAATAATAAAACATCGAAGACATAGTGTACAAGCGTTTTTCTGATAAAAATCTCTATATACAGTTACACTGTATATATATTTCACATGATGTTGAACCACTTCGACCCCACCGCGCTTCGCCGCACGGTATTTTAACGCATCCCTCTTACACCAAGAAACAGACCGGAAGTAGAACCACCAGGTAAATCCTGATTACAGCGAACATTGGTATTTTTTTCAATTTGACGAAAGCGGCAATGTTTTAAATCCTGTCAACATCCCTGATTTGTAAATCTATTTGTATAATTTCTTTGAAATGCGGCCATTGTGAGCATGTAGAACCTGGTTTTTTGTAAAATAACCAGCGACGAAACGCTGCGGGAAAAAAATGGTTCAACGCCATGTGAGAATATACGTACATGTTTACAATTTGTTACTGCGGCACCGGTGACTTTACTGGACAATGCATATCAGGTAACGGGTAGTAATTTTGTATCCGGGTACTAGCCAGTTTCTACCTGACCCGCAGGTACTCGTTTCAACCCTACTGATTACCATATCACATGCTAAATCATTTCATTGTTGATATTTTGCCTTTTGATTTACCATATCATCAATGTGCTACATAGTGAATTTATCACAGCCCTGGTCTGGTCACCGTTGTTTTTAGTTTGTCTCACAGATTTTAACGTTAACATATGACTTCCATCCACAAACGTGTAATAATTTTAATGTGTAGTTATCATCTTAGGGAATGTGATTGTTTTGTGTGTCTCATATAACTCTGAAACCACTGTACTACAAGCTTGAAACTTCATGGATATATTATTCAGGGTGTGAACTTTTGCACCTGGGTATTTCCATTGAACCACACTTAACATTGATAGAGTTATGGGCCTTGATTTTGTGAAAATATGGAATCTTAAGTTTGGGTCATTCATAACTCTGAAACTATTAGTGCTGGAATGATTTGTGCACCCCAGGTATTTTCATCCAACTGCAATGAATAGGAGAATATCAGCGCTAAAATTTAATTGCCAAAGTGTAGTTTACACCAATTTACCTGAAATCGGAAGGGACCATAATCGGAAGGGACCATAATTAAGAGAACACACTATAACATACATATTAAATATACATATAAACATAGCTTAAAGTTATTCTACTCCAATAGTATTGTTGATGGCTTTATGAAATTTCATGTATGGATAGACTGTGATGAGAGGTAGTTCAGTGTACAAGAACCATACATCTGTTTGCAGTTTGTAAGAAGTTATTCTCCTTTATAACTTGTTATTGTCTGGAGCAGAATTATCTCCTCTAGTATTGTTGATGGTCTTATGAAATTTTATAATATAGATAAAGGTGGATGAGAGAAAGTGCAGTGGATAAGAACCATAACTCAGCTTGCTGTTTAAAAGGAGTTATTCCCCATTGGTACTTTTTCTCATTTGTTTAGGATTAGCCCAGGCACTGTAGAGTTGTGTGCAGTTTTGAAAATGCATTTCACTTTGTGGAGTTATTAGTCACCTTCAGCTCTAGTTGTATGCAGAAATCTTTTAAATTTTGCCTCAAAGATACACCTTTTGACGCCTCTGCAGCAGATATCCTTTGAAAACATTGAAGGAAGGTAAAGAATTTGCACGTAAAAAGCAAATGCTTTATTAGTCCCCTACCGTGTAACGGTATGGGGACTATAGGTTTGTTCGGTTCCATCAGTCCTTCCATCCATCTGTCTGGGCTGTATCTATCACATGCTTGAATGGATTTTGATATCACTTCACACATTATATTCCATAGCAAGATGACCCAGTCAGCTATCTAATCCCACGGTCAAGGACACAGTTAGCGCTCACATCGGTCACAGTACAGGCTGCAGATTCTACTACTTACATGATACAGACTGAAAAGTTAGGGACTGACACAGTGGAAAAATGCCAAGGTAATTATCTTTTTACTTAAACATGGAAATGTATGGTATAGATGAAGCTAACAAGGAAATAGTTTGATTCTTATGTCCCCAACTTTGTGGGAGGCATATAGTAATTGCACTGTGCGTCTGTCTGTCCGTGCGTCTGTGACAGCCTTGTCCGGTGTGTATCTCCTATACCACATCTGCTAGGGATACCAAATTTAATGTGTCAGTACATCCTGGGATGGCGGAGTGTCGCGTAACATTTTCAAGGCGCCTTGACCTTGACCTTTGACCTCATTTGTAGAAAAACCTTGTCCGAAGCGTATCTCCTATACACGATCAGCTAGGGATACCAAATTTAGTGTGTCAGTACATCCTGGGATGGCGGAGTGTCGCATACCATTTTCAAGGTGCTGTGACCTTGACCTTGAACCTCGTTTGCAGAAAAACCTTGTTTTAATTTGTGACAAGACCCTGTGGGGGCATTGCTGTTTCACAAACACAGCTTTCTTGTTTTAAACAGTTTAGACGAAATGATATTGAATAATTGAACTTGTTTATAAACTGGATAGTTGTATCAGTTTCCAATAAGTTTTGCCACAAAACATGCCCTGACCTTATATCATGCCCATTTTATATGATGTAACACAATGATATTAAGTTTTACACACTAACATGTACTTGTACCATGGCCCTGTCATTTTACTATGGGATTTTTTATGCCCCCTCCACTTAAAGAGGCGGGGGGGATATATATTTGCCTTTGTTCGTCCGTCCCAAAATTTAAAATGTTTGTGTTAACTTGGGCATAACTCTAAAAGCATTTGTACTACAGAACTTTTGCACCTGGGTATTTTTATCCATCAGCAATGAACATTGACAGAGTTAAGGGCCTTGATTTTGTGAAAATATTGAATATTAAGTCTGTGTTGCATGTAACTCTCAGGGTTTCATTTAGATATTTAGAGCAATGGGTCAGTTTCCAATGTTTTCATAAAGTCATTGAGTCCCACTATGTAAACATAAAGGATTTAAAGAATTTAATGAGTCCTAGAAAATTGTTATGAGTATAAGACTCGTGATGCACACCTAGATTATTCACTGAATTCTGAAACTATAAGTGCTAGAAAGATACAAGATTGATAATTTATCAATCAGCATGCAAACTTGTGCACCTGGGTAGTTTCAATCAATCGCAATGAACATTGACAGAGTAATGGGCCCTTGATTTTGTGAAAATATTGAATTTTAAGTTTGTGTCGCATGTAACTCTGAAACAATTAGTGCTAGAAGGATAAAAGCTTGTGAATTTATCAATCAGCATGTAAATTTGTGCACCTGGCTATTTTCATCCAGCAGCAATGAACATTGACAGAGTTATGGGCCTTGATTTTGTGAAAATATTGAATTTTAAGTTTGTGTCACATGTAACTGTGAAACTATAAGTGCTAGAAGGATAAAAGCTTGGGAATTTATCAATCAGCATGTAAACTTGTGCATCAGGGTACTTTCATCCAACCACAATGAACATTGACAGAGTTATGGGCCTTGATTTTGTGAAAATATTGAATTTTAAGTTTGTGTCGCATGTAACTGACAAAGTGGAAGTGGGGGCATCTGTGTCCTGTGGACACATTTCTAGTTAAAGTTAAATTTGGATACACGCATTGCTGTATGGGTATCCAAGGGGGAGGTACTTGCATAATGATGTAAAACCATAAATCATAAACCCGCACGGTTTTGGTTTTTGCACGGGTGGTTATGATTGGTCAAAGCTTAAGATATGACGTGAGGTATTTAAACTATCTTTAAAAATTCGCTCAGCATATTAGGCACGTGATCAAGGGCATGTCGTTTAAAATGCTCTATCACGCGTTGTAGTGCAAATTTCATTTGTTCAGTCCATGATACAAAGCATATATTGCATAATTTCACTCATGATTTAAATAAACCTTCCTCAAATCAGGCGACTGTTGTCAGGTTAATTTAGATACCTCGTGAAATCCATGCAAAATATATTACAACAGCGTTGAGAGGGACAAGGTGTATGTACTGGCATTCACTCTGTTGTAAATACAACAAATTATGCCTAACATTGATGGTGCCATAATCTGAATAAAAAAAAAACCTCTTTGAAAATGTCTCCCAACCCTGTATAGGGTACAGTTCGCTAATTATACCGGAAGTTCCTCCGTGGCGTAGTCCAAAGTAGTTTGCAATTAAATAATCCTTAGTTTTTTACCTAAAAGTAGCACTTTTGTCTCTAAAATGTTGCATATTTTGTACTGGATGTCATACTGGAGTACTAAGAAGGCATTTTGGTGACATTGCCAACTGGTTTAGTCACACTTTTGGAGATGATATGAAAATGAAAGTTAAGGGGGTGCCCAATTGGAAGCGACATGTTGGAAAATAAGAAAAACTTGGGTAGGTGTATACCAGACACTGAATTTTTCTTTGATTAAACATGACCCCCTATTTTTTCTCTGTTTTTCCAAAGAATATGTATATATCTTTAGAATTAAGTAGGGCTGCTATATGGGAAAAATATAAAAATTGCCAAAATAAGTTTTGGAATTCTATATGAATTATATAGGGAACCATAATTGGTGGACTGATACCTATAGTTTATGCAGCTGTGAACATGGTACAGTGATATCAAAGTAGAACTATTGTTGCAGACTAAATATTACAGTACATAATGGTACTGCTGCCTTTTGTCTATTGCTCTTCTTAATGCACAGTTTGGTATGAAAATTATGAAGGGTTTTGAAACCACCAATTGTTATGTTTTTAATACTTGTATTTGTAGAAATTACTACATAGTATTTTACTTTATGAATATATATGTTAGAATCTTATAATTTTATGAATATTTATTAATTATTCCCCCTTCAAAGAAGAGGGGTATATTGCTTTGCACATGTCGGTCGTCAGTCAGTCGGTATGTCAGTAGACCAAGGCCTGTTTGAGTGATAACTCATCAATGCCTGTATATATGATCCTCAAACTTGATTTGGAGGTTAGACCTGACAGTAGAGGGCTCTATTGATTGTGAGGTCAGTGGATCAAAGGTCGCCGACATTGAACAAGAAAAGCTTGTCCGAGTGATGACTCAACAATGCCTACACCTATGGTTTTCAAATTTGAATTTGAGGTTGGGCCTGACCAGTAGAGGACCTCTTTTGATTTTGAGGTCATTGGGTCAAAGGTCAAGGTCAAGGTCACATTGAATGCGAAAAGCTTGCACAAGTGATAACTTGACAATGCCTGCACCCATGGACCTCAAACTTGACATAGTGGTTGGGAGTTACTAGTAGATGACCCCTTAGGATTTTGACTTTATAACTGATGTTTTGTGTGCAATATGACACATCAGCTGGCATTTTGGTCTTTTGCATATTTATTCAATTGTCCAAATATTACTAACAACATGTCTGAAACTAATTGTCAGATTTCAAAATGATTTTATGGGAACAGTCATTAGGCGATCCTCTACTAAAAATGTTGAAACTTTGACAATATCTCAGACAACATGGCCACTAGGGGTGAAGTCAGTTTGAAACCTTTGTATGGCTGTCAGGGGAAGGGAAAGTTTATGTAACTTATTTGAAATTAATGTCTTCATAGAAAACTGAAAATCTTCTGAAACCGACGGTCAGATTTCAGGTAATGTTTATGTTGAAAATATTCTCAGATTTCAAAATAATTTGGTGGAAATGATCAGTAGGTGACCTTCTTCAAAGAGTATCATTTAACCCATTCTCACATATAGATGCCTTTTGATGCCTCTTTAGTTGATGACTTTTGAAAACATTGTGGGAAATGGAATATTTGCTCTTAATGAGCTAATTAATACTCCATTTCCTACAATATTTTCAATACAATTCAAAATCATCATTTTCCTTTCTCTAAGATGGTCATCCATTTAATCAGATGCTTTTATTGTGGGTTAACAGCAATGGCATCCAGGTGATCGATGCAGGGCCATCATGCCGTCTTCATATTGTCTTTTAAGGTAGATAGATACCGGAAGTTGCTGGTACCAGTCTTTCCGATTACGTTGAGGCAAAACAAACAAAGAGCACCGGGTACCAGCCACTTCCGGGCTCAATCTACCTTAAGATATTAGAAAATATTTTTTTGTCTTTTTTGCAGACACTGGTATAACAATTCAGTGTTGTTCCAGTTCCAGAGGTAGACGAGACTATTCAAAGTCACACACATGTTACTTTTGTGACAAGTCTGTTAAAAAAATTGGACGCCACCTGGAAATGGTTCATAAAGATGTTCCAGAGATCGCAGATCTACCAAAAGTGCCGAAAGGCCAGTCTGAAGAAGCAAAATCTGCTACAGAAACAAGAAACAAAGTTTTTGCAAAGTACCGAAATCTGGGTGATTTTAATCACAACGTTGAGGTGCTAGCCAACAAGTCAGGAACATTTCATGTAAGGAGAAGACCGTCTGGAGTAAATGAATGTCTGAAGGCTGAGAATTTTCTTCCATGTAGCTACTGCCTTGCCTTTTTTTCCAAACCAGAACTATGGCGACACATGAAAAGCTGTGATTTCTCAGAAACCAAGATTGATGTTGGAAAGGAAGATCAAGCAAAAACTTCCCCAAATGAATGTACAAAAGCTGCAACTTATTTGCTGAATGGGGCAGTTGGGCCAGGGTTCTTTTCATCAGATGGTGAAAATGATTTGTTCAGAACTCTTGTCATAGAAAGCTTCCACAAAGATGACATAAGTATATGCATCAAAAGTGATGAACTTTTGATAATGTTTGGAAAAATGCTTTTCAAGAAGCTTGGAAGCCAGAGGGCTGCACAAGTTAGAGAGAAATTGAGAATTCTGGGAAGACTTAAACTACTTTTGCGATCAATGACAGGAAGAGAGAATGCCTCACTGAATGAATTCATCATAGCTGGAATGTTTGACGTTTGTGTCAAAGCTATACAGAAATTAGCATCAGAGTCTGCTAGCGAGCGCTCACTAAGCGGAACAAATACGTATGTTAAGCCAACCCTGGCCCTTAAAGCCGGTCAGTCTTTGAAAAAGATCGCTGGTCTAAAAAGGGGCCAGGCGATACGTAGAAAAGATGTGCAGGCTAAAGCTGAAGTTGATGAATTTCTTGCTTTATACAGGGATGAGTTCTCAGAAACTGTAGCCAGCATCGCCCACCAGACAATGTCAGAACGAAAATTCAACAAGAAGACTGTTCTGCCTATGACAGAGGACCTGTTGAAATATGTGGTAAGTAATTTGTAAAGATTATAAGAATGAGTATTTGTCTTTTGACGGTATCTGGATCCCTATACATGGTGTCTCCACAAAAATTCAGCACCTCACAAAATGATCTCTATCTGTAGATATAATCGCCATATCCTTACGTTTCTCTGTACTGGATTTTAAGCAAATTATTTTTACACAATTAACTTAAATCATATAGGGATCATTGAATAAATGAGTTAATACAACAGTTACCCAAAAATCATTTTGCTTAAGTTTTTGTCAATTTACAATAGTCAATGCAAACACTATTGCATATCAGTTTTGCAAAGAAATTGGCCTTTCCTTACCCCAAAGTTTAGGTTAAAAAACAGAACTGTGTGCTATTTGAATATTTCTTTTCCAGCAAAACAGGAAAAAACATCTACTGCAATGATTATATTTTAACATAAAATGACTAAACTATTTTCCCATTTCTGAAGGAAAATTCCTATTAGAAGTGTCTACTTTCTAGCAGGAACATGGCAAGTACTATGGACTAGAAAAGGCTGTTTATGTAATATTTGTTATCAACTTGAGTGCAACATTCCTTCAGCAGTTGAAAATTAGGCCTTTTAGTCATTATTATATGTTAGGCTGAACTTCGGCTACACTGTTTGCAATGCTATATTTTTTTTTATTTCACAGCAGGGTCATTTTTATGCATCAACTCGTGACTTTTGTTTTTCTTACGGCTCAACTTCCTTCTGTGTATCTGTGTGTTTGTCCAAAACTTTTGAAGTCATGCATACTTCCTAAATTAATAAACTTATGTATTATGGCATTTAAAAAATTCTGTAAAAGCAGAATTATGGCCCTTTGCCTTCGGCAAAATGGAGCCATCCATGTCCTTGTTCTTGTTATACAGGAAAAGGGTTATTTTTAAGCATTTTATTTTGGATTGCCAGATTATCAGCTATATAGTAAACACCACATTGTCACTAAAAGTGTGTCAGGTGCCAAGTAACTCAGTCTCTGATCTGGTCCAAAGCTGTTTTACATTTGGGGAATGTTTCAGCAAATGGGCAGTAGTTTTAATTTTAAGCAGACACAATTTAAACATATAACATTTTTAAAGGCATGATAAGGGTTAAGAAGTAAATTCTTTGTATAATTTCTCAGAAATACTTAGAAGAGACGATGACCCAGAGGACTGGTAAGCTGATTGCAGAACCCACACCCATACATTGGAATTCCTTGGCCGATGTCACACTATCACGAATCCTTGTTTTCAACAAAAGACGTGCCAGTGAAGCCTCCAAGCTACTAATTAGTCAATTTTGCTCCAGACCAGCATGGGGATGTGAGAATAAAGAATTGCTGGCAGCATTAAAACCTATAGAACGGCATCTGATGAAGCAGTGAGTATTATCACAGACTTATATGGATGGATAAGCATCTAGGCTTATTGGCAAAATATCTGCCGAATCATAGCGCCGTTCGTAAAGGCGCTTTCATAGAATGTTTGCTGCAGATAAACGGGCATTTCAAGGGTCTCGCTCAGGTGGCGCTTACGGTACGCTCACAAGAGCCTATGGATAACTATATACCATACCTCTGAAAACTCTTATTAAGGAGGCTTATCTGTTGAATAGCGAAATAATGACCAATATAGATCAATTTAAAACACACTAAGGATTTCAAACATTCCCTTTTCAACCTGCAACTGGTCCTCATTTCAAACCCTTAAGCTTTCTAAATTCGTCTTTGTAGATGATTCAGGAGATTTTACTTGAGACATGCAGTGGATGAAGCCTGTTGCTTATCCATCCATATAAGTTTGTGGTATTATCAAACACTGAGCATGTGATGGTACATAGTCAGAATGAAAGTTTACTGTTTTCACAGACAAAAGCTTAACTTTTACATCAATGGCGTCATATATGCTATTTATGCCCCCTTTTGAAAAAAGTGGGGTATATTGTTTTGCACATGTCGGTCGGT
>JAULCE010030781.1:0-13778 GCA_032359355.1 Macoma nasuta | reverse complement strand
TCATAGAATAATTTTAACTTAAGAGAATTTGGGCGGTTTTAAGAGAGTTGACTTTAGGCCGCCTAAGTGGAAGCATCGAAAATAAGATTTCTAAGTGATTTCCTGTGTGGAGACTTTGTGAACTATTAACTTAAATATTACTTTGTGACTGTGTGGAGACATAAAATTAATAACTTAACTTTGTGATTGCTGAACTCTATCTTTGTGAAACCTTTACTCTGTGTGAACTTTGTGAAACTACATTTGTTATTATTTTGGAGACGCTGTCTTTGTTATTAAATATCGACAACAGGCATTCTCGTCTTTATCTCCGCCTCACTATTCCTACATTATGGCTGGACCGTTTCTTCCCCGTGTTATGGGTGGTGGATTCTACCAATCTGTGTCCCAGCCCAGGAAGAAATTCAAATCCCAGTTTCCATTACTAGATCCTTTAAAAATGAAATAGTGCTACTAGAACCTGTTCCACATGATAAACAATTAAGGGTTGCTAGGTGTCTAGTAAAACTTAAAAGGCCGCGACACTCCAAATCAAAATGTCTGCGGGCCTCAATTAGGGTACTGAATCCTTCTCATGAAGACATTTATTTGCCAGTCAACTACACCCTAGCTTCTGTTAGCAAAATTGAAGAAGACAGTGTGCTATCTTTTGATGATGCTCCATCACCGGACAATGACATTGAATTCAATATCTCCAATGCAAATTTAACTTCAGAACAGTGCTCAAAGCTTCAAAAGTTTCTATCAAAAAATAAGGATGTATTTTCCACTTCTCTAGAAACAATTGGCAAAACAAATGTCTTCAAACACACTATTGAAACAGAACCAGGCGCTAAACCAGTTCACAAAAACTACTATCGCACTGGTCCTGTCCAAAAGGCAGAAATAGAACGTTGTACTAAAGAATTCTTAGACCATGGCATTGTAAGTCAATCCACCTCTGTTTGGAATAGTCCTGTAGTGCTAGTCAAAAAGAAGGACAACTCATGGAGGTTTGCTATAGATTTTAGATCCTTAAACAGTGTTACAAAACCAATTTCCCATCCTCTTCCTCGTTTGGAAGATGTTTTTGATTGTATAGGGGATTCTTCGGCCACTGTGTTTTCAACTCTTGATCTAAATTCTGCTTATTTCCAAATGGAGCTTGACCCTGAAACTAAGCAAAAATCTGCCTTTATAACCCATGAAGGTGTTTTTGAGTTCAACCGTTTACCTTTCGGATTAAAAAATGCACCAATGTCATTTCAAATGCTAATGTCACAGGTGTTGCGGGGTCTGCATTGGAAGTTTGTTCTGTGCTATATTGATGATATCCTCGTCTTTAGTAAAGATTTCGATCAGCATCTCAAACATTTGGAAGAAGTCTTTTCCAAACTGAGAGAAGCTAATCTTACTCTTAAACAAGAAAAATGCCACTTTGGACTAGAAAGAGTCATGTTCTTGGGACACATTTTGTCCAAGGATGGAGTTTCTGTAGACCCAGCAAAAACTGAAAAAGTTAGAAACTTTCCAGTACCAAGATCACAAACTGAACTCAAAAGCTACCTTGGCTTGTGCAACTACTACAGGAGATTTGTTAAGGGCTTTGCCTACATAGCATCACCTTTAAACAATTTATTAAAAGGCAACAAAAAGGGAAAATTCCACAAAGGGGATTGGACCGATGAATGTCAAGCAGCTTTTCAAACACTGAAAGATGCATTGACATCTGCTCCAATCCTCGGGTTCCCAAATATGAACAAACCTTTTTATCTCTCAAGTGATGCTAGTGGCAGTGCCCTTGGTTATGTTCTTGGTCAGAAAGATTCAGAAGGGAAAGAATACGTCATTGCCTATGGGGGAAGAGCACTCTCAAAAGATGAACGCAAATGGTCAGTAACTGATCAAGAATGTTTGGCTGTAATTGAAGGGATAAAAACCTACCGCCATTATCTATCTCATCGTCAGTTTACGGTATACACTGATCACAAGGCTCTGTCATACCTAAACAGTCTCAAAGATCCTAAGGGTAGGTTAGCTCGATGGATCATGTTCCTGGAAGGTTACAGCTATGAAATAATTCATAGACCAGGAACACAGAATGGAAATGCTGACGGAATATCAAGATTTCCTTATGATCAGACCACATGCACTGAGGCTGAACATAAAGAATCAAATGAAGCGGCATATGAAACAGAAAATGATACGCATATTACTGTTGTGGAACCCATAGTCAATGACTCAAATTCACAACTCTTTTCTGACAAGACAGCCTCTTCTGAGGAAACTCCAATGGATACTGATAACTGCCAATGTTCAGTTGAAGTTCAGTTAGAATATGGCAATCCCACCTCTGTCAACCTTGTTGACAAAGTTGAAGATCTTCCAGATAAAAATATGGCCACTCTTCAAAGGCAATGCCCAACTCTGAATTTTCTTATAGAATTTTTGGAAACCAGGGTCTTGCCTGATGAAGAAAAGAAACAAAAAATGTGTATTAAGGCCGAACAACAGTTTGTTATGAAAGATGGATTGCTGTACCATTTCTATCAACCAAATTTCAAAGGCAAGTTGGATCCAACTGGACACTATTTCTTTCAATTGGCTGTCCCAAAATGTCAAATAAGAGATATCCTTTTCCATTACCATGACAGCCTTGCTGGAGGAGGTCACTTTGGTGTTTCCAGAACCTTTTTGAAAATAAGACAAAAGTACTGGTTCCCCAAAATGTACCAAGAAATAAAAGCCTATGTCAATTCATGCAATACATGCCAACGCATAAAAACTAATAGGCGCCAACAACCTCCACCCTTAGCTCCTCTGCCAGTTGAAGACACTATGAGTCGCATTCACATTGATATTTTGGGTCCACTTCCAAAAACCTCCCAGGGACACCAATATGTCCTTCTTATCATTGACAGTTTTTCAAAATGGTCAGAAGCTTTCCCCCTTGCCAGTCAAAATGCACAAGAAATTGCATCTGTATTATACAATGACTTCATTTGTCGGTCTGGTGCGCCTCGCTCAATGCTTTCCGATAGGGGTAAAAACTTCATGTCAAAACTGGTCAAGGCACTCTGTGAACTGTTTCACATCAAACGGTACTATACTAGCGCGTACCACCCGCAGACAAACTCTGCGGTGGAACGTGCAAATAGTACACTATCCAAAACTTTGACTGCTTACGTTAAAGAAAATCAAATGAATTGGTCTAGTTTTTCTCATTTTAATGGATCGCGAATTCTTAATATTGTGACTGCAAAACGTTTGATAAATTACATTAGGACCATGGCTGGATTTCTCTATTTTACAAACAATTAAACTCAATCGAAATAGAAAATTCACCCCAATGTTATTGAAAAGGCACCATATAATTTATTCACCAATGCTGCCCTATGAACAGTAAATTGGATTATATCACAGTTTAACCTAATTCAACATTGGCCCGCCACATGACGTCCCTTAATTAAGTGAATTGCAATGGCATTGTTAGAATTTGGCATTTGATCGCAAAATGAGTCATTCAAAATTGGCACTTTCATTTTAATGCTATTTCTTCATTAGATTTGTGACAACATACATCAGGGTTCATTTTCATACAGAAAATTAAGTACAGTTTCTCTGCTTAGCAGATTGAAACTTTAACTAAGTTCACCTAATACATTAAGCATATTACTCGGGGTTATTCATAAAATTTTATAACTTTGAGTAACCTTTGAGGTACCTTAGATGATTAAGTGAGTGGCTTAAAAGAGGCAATAAAAGGCGCATCTGTTCAGGAAAGGGTTAACCCTTTTACTCGATAGAAGTGCCTTATAGGGCCTTTTAACAAAGAAGATTGGAAACGTACTAAATTATAAAATTTAAGTTTCTTTATGAGTATGGACCCTGACCTTATAGATAAACGTTATTTCGACTATTTGCCTTCGTAACTATACACAGTCAAATAATTACTGAGCGGCTTACAATATTTCTGCATTTCTTCCATTCGCGATTAAATGTGAACTGCATGACGTAAGCTAAAGGTAAGTATGAATATATACTGTAACTGTAGTGTTCCTTATCTCCGTAGGATACCATGACAACTCCATGTACGACATACGAGGTAAAGCACATCCTTATTACCAAGTCACAACTGGCTTGCAGTTAGTTTGCGAATAATTTGCGGCGGATTTCTATCTATAATCGGACGAGATCACACGGGACTCCTTGCGGCTGCCGTATAAATCTTTGGCATAAGGCGGCACCGATTAACTTTTAACTCGAACTTAAAACCTGGCTTGGTGTCTCGCATCACAAACAACTAATCGCAAACCACTCAGTTGATGCCTGTTCGACCCCGCCCAATGCCCGGCATGATACTCCAACATCGGACAGACACCTGGAAAACAAATGGACAACTCAGATAATCCATATATCGGTCAGACGCCGCTCAAACGCTGTTGTCATACCCGCTGAGAAAACGGCCAGACCTCGGCCGGGGCACGACAGGCGTCTGGCCGACTGCCGTCCGATGCAAATAAATAGCACACACCGACCGGCCTCCACTTTCATTGTGACTGAAGCATTAGACAATACAGTTGTAAGGAATATGTCATTACATCTTGTGCAGAATTGTTATGTCACACTCTTCTTTAATGTCAATTCAGGTGTGAATATATAAATGCAGAACATTTTGTTAAGTGATGATATCATTCCCATCGACGGTTAAATATTTAGTATTCACATATGGTTATATGATTAAAACGCTATGACGAGGTGTTATAGCCATGAGCTTGTACGAAAGTTGTTACAAATTGTCTGCAAATTAGCACTTTTGAGACAACAATAAATCAACGTTTTCGTTCTAAAACGACTAAAATGCTAGTTTGCCAAAATTAAACGCACGTCTTTTATGAACAAGGCCTATCAATTATATTAATGCAACGATCATTTACCTGAATAACCAGGAATTTAATGCATTTATATAAATGGACTAAATATAAACTTATTCTTGTTTGGAAACCTAATTCGATTTGACAAGCTGTTAAGTTGCCTGTAAACAACATGCCAAAACCAAGAGCGTCAGATGCTTGCAATGGGCCATGTTAACTCAGAAACAAGCCATGTGTGTTATCTGGAACACAGATCCGGCAAAGTAGGATTAATGAACACTGAATTTAACATTTCCTTATAACACATCAATCTTTACGACGAGAATGCGTTACTATAGAGATAACGACGTTCCTCATTGTCGTTATTCTATATCGATACAGCTTTATCGTTTTATAAGGGCTCTGATGCGAAGTGAATTTCCTTGATGAACATGTTTGCTAATATTTCTTTCTAAACCGAGTATAAGTTGTGTGACAAAATGCTAAGTCAGATTGGAAATTTGAATGTCACAAGTTTAGATATCAGATCGGGTCCACGTTTCGTTGGGCCTGATATATGGATTCTTACTGTTTGTAATGAGATATATAGGCAACACGCGTTAAAAGGGTCAATTCAGATAGCCGTACGGGAAACAAAACACAACACATAAAGGTATTACTTAACCCTTTTAAGAATATAGGTCAATATAGATAATGTAACAGTGACGACTCTGACCAGAATAATGCAATTAGACCCTTGTCGTCTGCATAGTTTGAAATTTTACAACAAAACATGGACGATTCTGTTGACAACAAATCGGTGTAGGTTTACAGTTTACAATAAACTGTAAACCTAAACCTGTTTGTTGTTAATAAATACGCCCTATGTAACACAGTCGCGATTTGGTGTATTTATTTGTGTATTGGTTCAGAAATTAGTGCCGTTAATAGTTATTCATTGTTCGATATACATGCAATTAGAAGACTGTTCGCCAATTAAAATATCTAATAAAAAGGAAAACAATCTAAAATCAAGTAATATCTGAATGGTTGAAAACATTGTGCAAAATGTGAGCAAATAATATATTATACAAAAGCGCTTCTGTGGAGGAAATGATCAAATTATTTCCTGGTTGTGATTTTTTGATGACGTGAAAAAGGACACGATCTCTTTGACAAAAGGGCATACATTTTTTTCTCTCACGAGGTGGTATTTTAATGTAATAGTGTTATGAATAACGCCGGCATTTTCTACATGTCTTTACAATGTACACGTCATGTAGCCATAAACATGAAACGGTGAAAATTCACATAAACTTAAACTACTCAATTGTCCAGGTACCATAGTCTGACATTGACGGGATTCTTAAAGTCTGATACACATATTCATCAGAAATCATATACCAAACACCATTAAGATTTTTAGTGGTAATTCATAATATGAGTTTTGAGAGTGTGTATTGTATGTATTGCAACTATGTTTTATTCATTCAACCGCGTAATTATCTGAGTGTAATATCCTAACAAATACGCCCACCTCATCCATTCTACCTTCAAAGCAAATAAACATAAGCAGAACATGTCGTCACTGAAAGGAAATAGAGACAAAAAGGCTCGTGTCGAAGATTGAATGCGTTTATCAGGCGAGAGAGAAAACGTTGAGGCGAGGCTCTGCCGAACCTCGTCTATTTTTTCGCCGAGCAATATATACGTGTTATCTCTACGTCACGAACCTTTTATTCGATTTATCCTGTCACATTAATAAAACATATAATTTTTACGATTTCGGCGATTTTGAACTTATTTCTATCACTATAAGCACACTTCATCAACAACTTCTCCCTCATCAAACTGCTATAAATTGAATCCGCGCCAGGAACTAATTCTACATCGGCAAGGATAACAGAAGACTAAAAAGGATATGAGAAAGAAAATAACAACACAATGAATCGTAGATATATACCTTTTTGTAACTTTCTGTACTTTACTCAGCACAACACTTTTTTCTAAACAATATGCATAATCAACCTGAAATGTCATCAGTTTTGGCTGGACGTCTGTAACAAAACGGACCGGCTAAACAAGGTAATTGTTAAGCTGTTCTGTTGATGTGAACATGAATATTCTTGGTAATAAGTGTTGTCTTAGCAAACAAAACATGTGTGACGTTCTGGGAATATTGTTAAATGTTAAAAAAATGAGTTTGATGCAGAACGCCGAGTGACGAAATATTGGGTGGTTGAATCTTGCTATTGGGTTTAGTGAAAGGATTATGCTGGAATGACAATAAAATGGTATTCAATAGTATGCTGTCCGAATCGAGAAAATTGATTCTCAATATTAATTGTTTCTATCCCTGATTTACAAAATAAGTGTATATATATATATACACACACACAAACGATCATCATAACTGTATCCTCCATAGCTCAGTCGGGTAACGAGCTGACTTGAGAACTACTGATTTTACTGACCTGTGTTCGTTTTTTTTAACATTTGTACCATTACTCTCTATTTACCATCTACATTATTTAATTAGACATGTGTTGTAGTTATATTTTATGTTTTAATTGACGAATTTACATCGATATTCAAGATCATAGAATAACCAAATGTACTATCAATCAAAATTAGTTATAAAATAGTTCGGTATTAAAGAAGCTGAAATTCTTACACTGTAAACAGTCATGACAGGACCGATATAGATGTGTCACGTAATCTAGTAGCAAACTAAACCTACGTTTATTCGACCCCTCTTTATTTGGTCACTAGAAGCCTTAGTGACAGGATAAAACACATCAGTATGCTGTCGTGCGTCCTTGAATACAACGAACACGCCTTTTGCTCAAACGCCAAGGATGACTATTTGAACGAGACCTAATGTATGACATGCCTATGGGTTATGAAAAAGTACGTGAAGTAAATCGACAGAGAAAACATAAGAATAGTGAGTGAATATATCAGTCGTGCCAAATTTTGCCCTTGCTTGCACGGCTATAATATTGTACAAAGCTATAACGTAATTCATGTGGTCATCGTATGAGTATTATATCATTATTTGTTAAACTAGAAAATCGTTCACGCAAACTTAAACATGTTATATACATCATTATTTTTAATAACTTACAAGTGTATAACACGTCGAAAGATGAATCTAAAAGAATCAACCAGTTCGTCTTTTTAATTATGTTATTGCTGATGCCTTTCTGATTTTACGGATTTAATTTATTTCAAGGTTGTAAAACAAAATGCACACAGGCGTCTATTCAGATTTAAGTCGAAACATTACCGACATAAGTACCCGAAGAATCCTATCAGATGTGTTGATACGTACAACACAATTGCTGGTATGTTATTTTGCTAAATAGTCATATTTCTTCTCAATAAGACATACGTACTATATCGTATATTTATTACATTTAGATTTTCATCTGATTACCTTCGATTGGCTTCATTTAGATATGCTATGTCTAACCTGTTAGAAACATAAATGTTCAAACATCTAGTTTGATATTTGATTTTAAATTATCAGTTATGTTGGTCACGGTGGATCAAATATAGATCGCCGAACGTTTGAGCGGGAGTGGACGTTGCAATGTATATAACTGAAGAGTTACGTCGACAGCCCAATTCATTCCTTTTTGAACATTTATTTTATCGCAAACACACTATTTTTCACACAACCAATTACTAATTCTGACACGTTTGAATATTTATTTAAAATTATTGTCAAACAGTAAGTAGCCGGATAAGACGTAGAGTTACTCGGCGATGTTTTTAATTCGAATTGTTTCCAAAGGTTATCAGTGGTCGGTCATTTGCATTTGATTGGGGGAAGCGTGTCTATCACATTCAAAAGCCTGTACACGTACCACGACTGGTCGGCTCGGTATCAGTACAATTTTAACTTGGTGTTAGCGGGTGTCAAACGTTCTATGGTATGACATAACTCTGTACTACACTGTACAAATGCCTTTTGGTAAATCGTATTCGGTTAAACCAAGAATCTTTTTTATTGATTTGTTTAAACCTCATGGTTCACACTATCGCAAAAAAGGCTCCTTGCCATTTCTATCTATAATTTTAAACTATATCATGTTGCAGTTGTCAAAAAAACATGCAACATTATGAAACAAAAGCTCGTATTAATTTTTCATGAACTATTTCGCTGCCAATGTCGGCAAGACCAAGACCGCCTTTATAAGGTTACGTCTGATCAAGGCCTTCGTTTTTTACCGTATTTATAGGTATGATTATGCATCATAGAGCATAATTTGAATTCCTTTATTGATTATTTTCTTTTCTTAAGAATATGTTATATTTATATACAGTTTTGAATGTGATACTCACATAGTTAATATGCACGTACGCGTAGTTCCTGTTTGATACCGATAAGCTCGTTTGTCGAAAGAAAAAGCTATGCTGTTCATGTTTTGCAAGTCTATGTATTACATTATTATATATTTGAGCGGCACTGTACGATTGGTGAAAGTGCATTTGCGTTTATTAACAAGACCGGTGGCAAAATGGGCTAACGCACTTTTAGCAAAAACGTGGCTGATTGCTCTATGCAATTCTATTTCATTCGACCGTTGTTAATTAATCCTGACAGAATATGCATTAATATTCGTTCGTTTGCGTCATTGTTTTCCACACATTTTTTCCTCTGTCAGAGTGATGTTAGAATTGTTCTGATTTGTCTGCGAATATTACGGATTTGCTGGTCAAACTTGCGAAAGTAATGAATAGTAAGCAGATTGTATTATCATAGTTATCTGTGCAGAACACTTTACATGCTCTAGATAGTGCAGTTTGTATGCGTCTTTACTTCTTTCTCCGAATAAAAAGCTATGAAACTCATTAGTGACATGCTGCAGGCGAATCGGAGTTGACTATTGTAACCGTGTAGACCTATCTGGTAGTAACATATATAAGAGTAATTCCTCGTCCTATCAGTATGAAAAATGATTGGCACTTTACAAATATGTTTGAAAATTAATATGGCAGAAAACATATACCATGAAATTCATTCACAGGGTGTAGACGGGGAGGTGTGCATAGTGTCCACTATTAGGACGAACCAAATAAACTGAATAATTCTGAGTTTCAAACAATAATTATGAAAAGGATGATATACTTTTCCGTTGACGGGATTTATTTTATGTAAAGTATCAAAATGATTAATAACTACACAACAAAACTTGAATGGTTATCTAGTCACAAGTTGTTATTGACGTACAGACAAACATCTATTAATCGAACTCGGTATATTTGAATTCCTATGATCAACTTTCTATTTTGTTTGCTTTCTGTACTCAAATTATAATAGTGGGGGCAATTTTTACAAAAAAAACAAAGTCCTGATTACACGAAGTGTAAATTTTATTCGTTAATATAGCCCCCACAAATTCGAATTATCGGGGTTTGACTGTATACAAGTTGGTTCATAAATGCATTTACACATATGATGGTGTTGAATAAACAACGTCGGCGTTCTTCTGAACAAACTTAAATGACACTTCTAAAACCACGTATGATCAATATTATGTTCCATGTCGGAGAAATAACACTTAATGTATGTTTAGAATAGCATCGACATGGTTTTCCTTAAGAAGAAATCCGATGATATACAATATCGTTGGTGCAATTTTGAACAAACGTAAAATCCCATTATTTGCGAGAATGCAATTATCATTATGTTTGGCAGAATAATGACACATTCTTTTTTCATGTACGAAAACCAATCTAAGCATTTCACTACATGTATATTCTTGGAAGAGAAGACAAAGTGAAACACCTTTGCATACTAGTATGTGTTGTTCTAGCAAATGGATTAACATTAAATGTCCTCTTTGGTCGACTTATACAACATTCATACGTCAAATCGGGTAGTTATTATTGACTATTTATCCGCTTCACAATTAGATAACTCCATGATATATCGGAGAGCTAGCTTGATGGGGCATTCTTTGTGAAAAGAATAAATTATCTTAATAATTATTGTCGGCATTCGTAATATAACAAATTGTGGCATGCACTATGCCTTACTAATTGGATAATTGTCCCTGGCTTCCTTGTACTATAGCAGCAGTCATTTATTTGCATTGGGTCTACTTCCGGAATTATAATTAACTATATGTCACACTAATTATTGGTTGACTTTCCACATTTCGTCGATGTCTGAAAAATCCACAATTGTCATTTTGGCAAAATTACACAAATACGCTTAAACTTATAAAATTAGATATGTATTTAACATAGGTTGCTTTTCAAACGAAGGAAAACACCGTTGACGTCTTATCTATTGATAGCTACAACATATCGTAAAAAAGTGTAATGAACACTTATAAGGTGTTTTATTTTGCCCAACACATTTTCTGGGGAATATTTGGTAGCCGAAACAGCATTCCCTTCATCCGTCTGTGAAGTGGCTATTGCCGTATCGTAACGAGCAAATGCTCTACGTGTATTTCCAACAATTATTTCGAAACAATTCAAAATTGGGATTTATTTGACGTCTAGTTCGTCATTATTTTCATCAGATGATATAAACTAGCATATAAGATGAACGAGTTTATTTTAACTAATGCATTTTTACCAAAAGGGCATGTTTATATTACCACCATGGAATAGTTAAATGCATTTGAATTGTTATGGTCTTTTTGCTGGAGTATTATCGTTTGATTGGTTAACTATTACCTTGAATATTTTTAACGCATACACGGTGAACGTTAATGAAACTTTATGGACTGTTTTGGTAGCAACTTAAGATGCAAATGATGTAACGATATTGTAATTCAATAAGAAGCAAAGAAGGTTTGACTTTATACAATATCAAATGGCCTAGAATGGGATGTTCGAATATTCTATCAAGCATATATCTAAATAATTTAAATATCACAGGACAATAACTAAAAAAATACGATTTTATACTTCCATTGTTCAGCGAAGTACATTTCCATGACTGTCAATAACCTGATACTGCCTCAGTTTAAACAAGTCTATTTGCTTTTTGGGGCTCGCATGATACATCAACTGTTTCTTCAAAACACACGTTGATAAAGCGCTTGATTTTTTATTTTTTAAATGTTGGTCAATATTTGCAAAACCATTTTAATGCTTTTTTTGCGCAAATGGCACTTACGTAGATTACGGAACTGTTTTAGATAATACGTTGTCGAATACAAAGAATACAATATAATCATAGGGACTCATATGTCGTTGATCTCCTATGCACGATAAATACAAACAAACCTCGGTATCTCAAACACGTTCATGTCGAATACACGCATTAACCTATTTTTTTTTAATATGAGTCAATAACACAGGGTTTTAATTTGTGATTAAGTGTGTTAGTTCGGAGGACTATGTCTGTTAATTCGAATTACCCGAAGTTTGAGTTAATTTCTGTTTTCGGATAATTCGAACTGAAAAATACAGTTTCAGAGACGAGTTTCAAATGTGTTTTTTCATATGATAACGCTTGGTTATCAATTTTGTTTTTTATTTTGGCCAAAGATAGAAATAAACCGAGCTTATCATTATAAAACCATTTGTATACATACAAATTGAGCGGAGTCTGTCACATACAATAATATTGCACACCGGGTAGTCATTCTTGACCTAAACACTGACTTATTATGATAGTGCAATTGTATTCGACACTAACTAATGCGATAGACACCGATCATTTATACAGTTATTTTTACAAACAGTTTGAAACCGTGTTAACTACAGAGTACAAATTACTCAGCACTGGTCTAGAGATAATTCTTTCCATAGGATTTGAATTTCGTGTACATTAAGTTGTCGTTTAAAGGGGGAAAGAATTACGTTCCTACATTTGTGAATCTTAATCCTAATAAGAACTGCCAAGTGTACCTCACTATGAAAACAATGAATATTTTAAAGCAATGTTTGTTTCCAATTAGCGTTTAAGGAGGACATCAATATGCAATAAAGCTGATTGCTTCAATTCTCGATTTTAATTTCACATCAAAGGGTTGAAAAGGTCGACGCACTCCGTTATCGATAAAGAACCAACAAAGGGAGACTAGTTCGGCCTTCTGAGCTTAGGAGGTTATCCAATAGTGCGATATATAATCGAGATTGAATCAAATCGGAGGCCTGGATTTTTGAATTCTCATTTAGCTTCTGCATCTTTAGGACTTATCCCGTGTTTTGAAAAAGAAGTTTTTTGTTCCTTTAGCCCTTTCACCGCCATAGGCGACTCAAGTTGACATTAAAACAAAATGAAATTCCAGACCAGACGGCGTCTTAGAAGGCGACGTCTGATCAGGGACAAAAACAAATATTCCGTCTATAAGGATTTCGGAGAAGCCAACGTTTATTAAATTATTTTGGTTATAAAATTCGTTAAACTTTTTTATCAAAAACCATTTACAACAGACAACTTTAAAACTGGCGGCGAAAGGGTTAGATATGGTTAGCAACATAGTTAAATTATCTAAATCACGCGTAATCACATATGATTATCTGCAAATATGACGTTTGGATCAAAATCATAAGTATATGTGCATACTATCCAGCCGAATCTTGTTATCACGAGTGCTTACTTTAATCGAAACTGAAGTATGAACCAAAAAATGTTTTAAGTTTTTAGAAACGTTTCAAAGCTTAATTAACTATTCTGTATTTGGTTTGAATTTACTTCTAAAAATGATTAAGTTAACGATTTGACCAATTTCGCCAAGATTCACCGGTGTTTCGGTTGCGGTTAAACGTGGCGTTCAAACCTGTCCAAAACCCTCACAAACAATTCATTGCACATTCTGCATTTGAGAGACTTTGTTTAAGTTTTTGGTTAACTTTCGAACAAGTAGATAACAAGGTATTGCAGGACACACCACATACAAAACAAACAGCCACCCGAACAACACAGAAACAAGCACATTCACACACACACGCGCGCGTGTGCGTGTTTAA
>JAULCE010030670.1:0-13781 GCA_032359355.1 Macoma nasuta | reverse complement strand
TGATCGGGATCCAAGCTGTTTGACACTCAGACAATAGTTTCACCAATTTTTAAGTAAATCCAACAACATTTAAAATTAAAGCAGACAACAATTTTAGCGGCGGGCTAAGGGTTAAAACCCTTTCCTCCACAGGCTAGTTTTAGATTGTCTGTTTTTCCAAATAAAAAGAGTTCAGTTATTGAGATGCCCATGACATCGTCGTCTGCCTTGCCTCTCTCTGATAACTTTTAACTTACCTCATGGCTTAATTAAAATTAACCTTCATTTTCAAATGAATGTTGGTACACATTCTCCTAGGAACCATACATATGTTTACACCACGTCAAATAACTCTGGATTTTATGATCATTCAGTTATGCCTCTTTTCAAGACCATTCTAACAAGTGCTCACACCATAGGGTTTGGTGAGGAAATAGTCAAACCTGTCTATATTATTAGCGGTCACTTAAATGGGGACACATTTTAGAAATGTTAGACAGGTTGCTGCTTAATGCAGGGTGAAAGTAATGCATAAAGCTCCTACAGGAGCTTTCTGCATTACTTTAATCCTGCATTAAGCAACCACCTGCCTTTGAATCAATCCATACCTGTTTAAAGAGTGGTCGCTTTATAGAGGTTTTACTGTACTCTAAATATACTCTGAGTATATTTTCCAAAACTTTGTGTTATCATATTTGTGTATAATAGAAATGTTAATTGAAGTGGTAAACTGTCATAGTTTAAACTTACGTCATTTGGAAATATTTTACTAGGCATTTCTCAGGGTATTGGTAGAATACACATCTGACCAATCAGAGAAAAGACGCTTGCAAGAACTGTGCAGTAAGCAGGGAGCCGCTGACTACACTAAATATGTGAGGGAACCAGGCCTTTCTATTCTGGATATTCTGAACCATTTCACAACTTGCACACCATCTGTGGAAAGACTTATTGGTAAAATTAGCCTTTATGTTGTCTGCTTTTTTTTAGGATTCTTGTGAAAATGAAGAACATCTATGAGAAAGGGATATGTCTATTGTAAACAATTTTGAGAACATTGTGAGAAATGCGAGGAGAAACCAGTATTGAAGTTCCACAATTACCAGCAGGACATGTACACATAGTGTAGACTTATCAGACTGCTCTGTCAGGAGCTGTACTATTTGTATCTCTGTTTTTGAACATATTAAATGGTAAAATCAGCCTGTTCAGTTTATAGGACAGTTAAAGAAATTCATCAGGGTTGCTGAAGACTGAGATATAACAGGATACAAAGTAAATCTAGCCTCGTCTTCCATCATTTAATTACAGAGATATATCATTCTGAGAAATGGTGCAGAGTGTTTGATGGAGTCCTCTGTTCTAGCTCTACACTGTTCGCAATGTTGTTGTATTATACATGGATGAATCACGTCTTGGTAAACACCAGAAAGCCTTTTATTCCTTACAGAGCATCTGTGCAGACTTCAGCCACGGCCTTACTCTGTATGCAGTTCTCCCATGGTTAGTCCAGGTGTGCTAGAATTTGTGTTCAACGTTGTGGATATATCAGCCACACATGGACTGACGTACCACAGGATGGGTGTGTGCACTGGAGCGTTGGAACGGCTGTCTGTAGAGAGGTTTCAGCAGACCTCAGCTGAGAATGGCCTTGAACAGAAGATGAACAATCTGGAAATCTCACAGCATCATCAGGTAAGTAGCTGTTAGTAGTAGCACTTCATCTTGGTTGCTGCAATAATTACCTGACATTATAAAGGGGTTTGCGGCGATAACAAATCACGGCTTTCAGGAGAGTTAGGTATCACTGGTGTATGAGCTTTTCACACATGTTTACATTGTTTTGAATAGTTCATAAAACTTCATACAATGGTAAAGCTCAATAAGAGGAAGTGCAGTGTACAAGAACCATAACTCTAGTTTGCTTAATTACGGAGTTATTGCCCTTTGTTACTTTTTCTTATCCGGACCATAACTTGAATACTATGGGATGGAATTTCATATAACTTCATACAATGGTAAAGCTCAATGACAGGAAGTGCAGTGTATAAGAACCATAACTCTAATTTGCTTAATTACAGAGTTATTTCCCTTTGTTACGTTTTCTTGTCCTGAGCATAACTTGAAAACTACTGGATGGAATTTCATAAAACTTCATACAATGGTAAAGCTCAATGAGAGGAAGTGCAGTGTACAAGAACCATAACTCTAATTTGCTTAATTACGGAGTTATTGCCCTTTGTTACTTTTTCTTGTCCGGAGCATAACTTGAAAACTACTGGATGGAATTTCATATAACTTCATTCAATGGTAGAGCTCAATGAGAGGAAGTGCAGTGTACAAGAACCATAACTCTAATTTGCTTAATTACGGAGTTATTGTCCTTTGTTACTTTTGCTTGTCTGGAGCATAACTTGAAAACTACTTGATGGAATTTCATATTACTTCATACAATGGTAGAGCTCAATGACAGAAAGTGCAGTGTACAAGAACCATAACTCGTATTCCCTTAATAAGGGTGTTATTGCTATCTCGGATATTGTGTTTATGGATTTTGTTTACAGATTGATAAATTATCAAGAATTTATGCTGATTTTCTTTTTATGTAAAATGAGAGCATTAACTGTTGGCTATGCATTCCCATAAATAATCAGAAATCCTCCCTTTTTACTGACCATGGCGGTGGGGATATAGCTGTCCTTCAGACTGCAATCTTGTTTTTATAGTAATGATGCTGATAATGATGGTGATGTTTTGGCTGTTGCTGTTATTTTGATAATGGATCTAGTCGGTCCTTATGATCTGGAACTCGTTTAAGTCGAATTCATGCTTTAATCGAAACCATGATTGGACTTGTTCATACATGTCGAAGTTGGGAAAACTATATGTGTAAGCTCGAGTAAACCGAAGATAGCTTCTGGTAATTCAAACTAATAAATAAACCCCCTACTTCGACATATTGACAGTTACTGTATCTCCGTTTCCAAGATGATGATGATGATGTCGAGACAGCGCCTCTCGGTTACACAATATTTTGTTTAATCATTTCGATTTTTTCCTTTTACAGGTCTAGCGGGAGTATTTCTGTTCGTTACCATAGTGTGGCAAGCTGGTATGTACGCTGGTATTTATATTAAACAACCATTTACTCCTAAGGTGCGCTTTTTGGCGCCTCTGACTCGGAAGACTTAGCTCAGAATAAGCATAGAATTAGCTCAGTATCAGCAAATACTTCATTTCTCACAATATTGGCAAAACCATACAAAATCCATTTAATTGTTAATAAGCGTTGTGGTTTGAACTCCAACATTAACACTTTTAAAACATTAATGACACAAACAAGCTGCCAGTGCGTCCGGTCTGAGTTTGAACTGTGTGTCACTCACTTGAGCCAACTATGTTGTCCGCTACAGTGGGAGAGGCACGATTCTTTACCATCCAAAGCATAATATACTGATCACTGTCGACCTATACAATCAGTTTGGAGCCATATCAAACGCCGAGTGACTCGACGTCTAATCTCGCTCAAAACACATGTAATAATACAATATTCGAAACGAAAGCTAGGAACTTGTCATTTCCCCAAAAGTATTCGCATTTCGTTTGCGTTACGTTAGTTGTGTTAAAATGCAAATAATAGCGTTTCTTCTACTGTACTAGTCCAAACTATAAATCGCTCGTTCGGATCTAAACTTTTTCAATATATTAAGTTGATAGGCGGAAATCATTGATCTTATGGGACCTAGGTCGCCAATTTGCATCATGAAAAACAGGGATATTTTTCGCAACAAGCTTTTAACCCATTATTCTTCTTGCTTTTTAGGCTTATTCGCAATAAAAGTTTTAATGAATAGAAAGAGTGTCTAGGAGAAAACCAAAACACCAATTTTGAATGGTTCTGGAAACATATGGGGAAAATATAGTATTTATTTTGCTCTTTATAAAGGGCTCGAAGCGATATCTGCTCAGGAACAACAGGATTCCACAAAAATGCAAGATACCTTATGAGGCTTCGAAAAAAGAATCAATATTTTGTTTGTTTATTTCTTTAAAGTATTTAATTTTTAAATTAGTTGACGTAATCGACGACTATTTTGAAGTCAAAGGGGGCGGGACTGGACGCTTCGACAAGCTTTAGTAGACCTTCATGTATCCACAATCCACAAAGAAATACTCTGACGAATACAGTAAAGCCATTTTTATCCCCCCGCCCGAAGGGGTGGTAGGGATATGGTAATGGTCTCCGTCCGTATGTGCATCCGTGCGTGCGTGCGTGCGTCCATCCACATTTTTTGTCCGGGCAATAACTCCTACACTATTTCACACATTCACTTGAAACTTCATATGTGGATGCAATATGACAAGGAAAAGTGCAGTGTGTAAGAATTATAACTCTACATGCATTATATTTTAAGTTATTCCCCTTTTTATAGTGTCCTGTTTTTCATTTTGTCCGGGTCATAACTCCTAAACAATTCAAGATATTCTCTTGAAACTTCATAATTATGTGAATGCAGTATGACATAAGGGAGTGCAGTGTATAAGAACCATAACTCTGCATGCATTATTTTTCGCGTTATTTCCCTTTTGTGGTTTTGTGTTTTTCATTTTTTGTCTGGAGAATAACTCTTCAACTATTCCACATATTCACTTGAAACCTCATGATATGGAAGCAATATGACAAGGGGGAGTACAGTGTGTGTAGGAACCATTACTCTACATGTATTATTTTTTGAGTTATTTCCCTTTTTATATTTTCATGTTTTTCATTTTGTCCGGGCCATAACTCCTAACCAATTCAAGATATTGACTTGAAACTACATAATTTTGTGGATGCAATATGACATAAGGGAGTGCAGTGTATAAGAACCATAATTCTACATGCATTATTTTTTTTAGTTTTTCCCCGTTCTATATTTTCATGTTTTTCATTTTTTCCGGAGCATATAGCATTTCAAACAGTAATCAACTATAACTCTGACCAAGTCAGGAAGGGCCCCCCATGAAATGCCAATTAATAACAAGATTGCAGTCTAAAGGGCAGCTATATCCTTCATCGCCGTAGGTCAGTAAAATAGGGAGAATTTCTGATTGTTTATGGGAATGCATAGCCAACAGTTAATGCTCTCATTTTAAATTAAAAAAAATCAACATAAATTCTTGATATTTTATCAATCCGTAAACAAAATCCATAATCACAATCTCTGAGATAGCAATAACTCCATAATAAAGGGAATAAGAATTATGGTTCTTGTACACTGCACTTTCTGTCATTGGGCTCTACCATTGTAAGAAGTTATATGAATTCCATCCAGTAGTTTTTAAGTTATGTTCCAGACAAGCAAAAGTAACAAAGGGCAATAACTCCGTTATTGGGCAACTAGAGTTATGATTCTTGTACATTGCACTTCCTCTTATTGAGCTCTACCATTGTATAAAGTAATATGAAATTCCATCCAGTAGTTTTCAAGCTATGCTCCAGACAAGATAAAGTAACAAAGAGCAATAACTCCGTAATTAGGTAAAGTAGAGTTATGGTTCTTGTACACTGCACTTTCTCTCATTGAGCTTTACCATTATATGAAGTTTTATCAAATTCCATTAAGAAATACTGAATTTATGGAAGAAAAGGAAAAAACGAACGGACTGACAGACAGACAGATAGACTAACAGACAGACAGACAGACAGGGTGATTACTATAGGGCCCCCACATTGATGTGTGGGAGGGCCCTATTTAAATCATATTTTATAAAAATAGGGATATAGCCCCCCTCAAACTATGCGGAGTCAATAAAATTCGCTGGCGGGGTTGATGACCATTTTACATGGCTCTTGTTTAAAATTGTTTTTGTAATTATTGTAGAAAATGGAGCATTTTCTCGTCACGAGCAAATCCTCCATTTCCTTCAATGTTTTAATTGTCATCAGTTACAGAGGTGCTGAATGAAAAAGGTTAAATTAAACAGTTTCTTAAGAAAAGAAATCTCGTTCATCGCTGTAATAAGATCCCTAACACGGCGTTTTACCCTTTTAGCCAAGTGCTATATTAGATTTATCACAAAGGACAGAATTTGATGCAAATAATGACTATACAGGCGAAAGAAAGTTGCCATTTAAGTATTGTTTTTCAACAGCGTTTGAAATAGAATATTTACTCGTGTGAACGAGCAAATGCTCCAATCCACGTCTGTTATTGAGGTCCAACGAGGCGCTTCTATGGAATAAAGGACTAACAGTGTCGCCGAGGTGTTACATTTGAGTACACATAAAGTCGAAACTCGATAATCGAAGTTGACGATACTTTTTATATTGTCTCGCATTAGCCGAAGTTGGAATAAGATTCTTACTACTTATAAAAGTTGGTTTCCCGACTTCGACTCGAGTTTTTGTTCAGATTTTCGTTTCGATAAAAGAGCATGTATTGAATTCGAATGAATTGAGTTCGAGATAAAGAGACTCGGGTGTTAAAAATACAAATATATACCAAACTGAGCTGACCCGTTTTTAACGATTATAAAAGTACATATATAATAATTCATGAAGATGTCCGAATATTAACTCTTTACTCCATCGGTACGCCTTTTGACGCCTCTGTAGTAAATTGTCTTTGAAATCATTGTTGGAAATGAAGCATTTGCCCATGATGAGCAAATGCTCCATTTTCCAATCGATGGATCGCCGACAAAACGCTTGACCAATCAGATACCGTCGCTCATTAACGTCATTCCTGTGATGACGGAGATGAAGTCGTCCGCCATTTTCTCCGACATTTGAGCGTTGATTTTTGTAAGCAAAGGTGTTTTATGATGCATTTTTCAAATGATGAGCGGTGCTCAGAGACGGTCTATACAGCCGCCATATTGTCTACAGGAACCTGCAGACAATATTGCGTCTGTATAGACCATCTACCTTGTCTGAGATGATAAGAGTAATCTCCATTGAAGCTTCGGCCGCTTCAGCGATCCGTCAATTTGTTGTTAAACCCATTCAAAATCTGCATTTTCTCTTCCATAACGATTATTACGGTACATACATAATAATTCACCAAGATGTCCCAATACTTAACTCTTTCCTACACTGAAACGCCTTTTGACGCCTCTGTAGAAAATGACCTTTTGAAACATTGTGTGAAATGAAGCATTTGCTCACAATGAGCAAATGCTACATTTCCCACATTGTTTTCAAACCCATTCAAAAATCTAAATTCTATTTCAACGTCTGATTTCCGTGCATCAGTCTTAGGATAGGAAATGGCAAAAATGGTTAAAAGAGTTACTATCGTCTACGGTACACCGATTTAAAGCCCAGATTTATATCTGGGAACCAAAGTTCAGTGGAACACACTCATAGCAAACTGTGATAAAACGAATGTTTGCTTAGTACAATTAGCTCCCAATCGGATATATTTAAGATTCTGCGCATGATACATGCTATTAAACCAAGAAAAAAAAGACTTACAAAAGTGTATAATTTGGGACAAATTTCTCTCAAATCTGAAGTAAACGCCTCTTAATATATTTCCCATCAAACGCCCATTGGAATAGCAGCTTTTGAATTTGACTTACACGTCTATTTTTATATTCTTGATGCGAGTATTAAATGCACGCGGTGTATCGGTGTTGCAAACAATGTGTTAAATAAAACATTTGCTCATTATGAACAAATGTTCCATTTCCAACACTAAGATCAATACTTATCTGCTACAGAGGCTTCAAAGGACGAATAGGTTTTATTAACTCCCTCTTTTGAATTAAAGGTTTACATGTAACCGATCCTTTCGTTTCAGACGCTGCCAACCCAAATATCAAATGCAGACGATGTATCGGCGCTAATAGTCTGGATGACTGTACGTTCTCCATCCCCTGCCCAGCCGGCGAGGCGAGTACACCCCTATGCTATTCCATAGGGTTCTCATCAGAATTTTAAAGTGGGAGATGTCATTCAACCTAGTTTGTTTCAACACACCCATTAATCCTCTACTCCACATGTTACGTTAAGATTAGCCACAATTGAATAATCTGATTATAAGTAAGATTATCTAGCAAAGAAAGAAAAAGGCCATTTTTTAACCAATTTGTGCCTGGGTTCATAAGTTTACTCGCCCAAAGGGGACTTTGACGAAGGAAATTGACACATCTGGATTAAGCTTAAATGTGCATGAGTTCAACAAACAACGCAGACCCTGATCAGAGGGCTCCTTCAGGATGGTTGCCTATGTCCCTTTTAAGGGACGATGGGAATAAAAGGGTTAATTGATTGATTGAAAATAATGTAGAAATCGAAGCTTTATACTTTTGCTCATTACAAGTTAATACTCTATTTCCAGCAGTGTATTTCAACAGGCATCTGCTACATCGGCGACAAAATGCATATCTGTGTAGTAAAATATTAAACAAATTAAACGCATGTTGAACGATTAACTACATCGAATGATGTTCATATTGCTCCGGCATGCATGTTAGACACCTTGCTATTCTATATTTACAAAGTTTTACACGGGACATTGCCTCTCTAGTTAATTCCGGTTATTTTAGATTCCGTCTGGAATTATTTTCCTTGTACAAAATATGTCCGGTATTGTATTTCGCATATGCTGATATATTTGCACTTATTTCTGCTGTAAAATCATCATAATCTCCGTAAGAAATTATCAAACATATCATGCAAATATCTATATGACCGTTTTCGGGAGATATGGCTTACGAGCCAATTAAAAACTCTCAAAGATCGCATAATGCGCTTTACAAATCGCATCGGGTGGTTCCTGAGAGTTTGGACATAACTAGGGTCATTAATGAAAACAAGAAGGGAACGAATCATATCAAAAGTAGTGGACAGTGTATGTTATTTGCCATTCAGCCTTAAGTCGTTCAAAAAGCATTTGACTAAACGAATCCTTACAGGTACCGATCGGGATTGGTTTTCGGCAATAAACGATATTTGTTTGGGCGAGACATCTCTCATATCAGAGGTTGTAAAACATATATAAGATGCCTTATTACATCCCTTACGCATGCTTGGATTTGTTGAGCACCTTTACGAAACACGTTTTAAAAACGAAAGTAGAAAGAGTCCCAGTTAACATTTAGCCAGCAGGAAGTATAGGTGACGTCAAAGAATCGCCAGACCAAAACAAAAACAAAGTATCTATAGTCACGTACGGTGATTCCACAATGATATTCAGAAGAAAGAAGCAGTACACAGGAGAATTGTGTCTATATTTCTTGCTCTTGCGATAAGCACATATGGTAAAAAATACTCATAGGTAATTGAAGCATACCATCATTTAATTATGTTTGCTTTACCCTTGACAGGTCCAACTGTATTTAAATATATATTCATTGTCGGTGAATAAACACAAAGTATTGCCTACATGTCTGTTTTCTTGCTCAGTGATCGCGTTTTCAGGTATACAGCAGCAACAAGTTGTTAGGATAACATTCTTTACGATAAGAAAGAATAGGAATTTTAAATCAGGAGGATTTCGGGAGCTTAAGCCTCAGTTACACCAAACTAGTTCTCAGAACGTCCGACCACGTCCTGCAAAAATAGATGAACGGGTTGTGAACTGGCTAGAACGCGTAGATACAATGGTCCGAGAGCTCGTAGGTTTTTATTTGCATTTTTCCTCCGAAAGGTCTGATGGTGTTTTCTTGTAGAGAAAAGTCGCACATTTTAGAATCTGTACGTCTGACGAGCACCATCTTGACCAAATTTTCATAAATCCATCTTAAAGTAAGGTACTGCCAAAACCATTTTGTGTAAATTGTGCGCCAGGTATTTTGGGCTGTGACCATGTTGCATCCAATTTGGCGTTATTATTCGAGATAATGCATATACGTACTATACCACATCAATCAGTGATGTATCATAAATGTATATGTTCAACTATTAAGTAGACAAAACTATCAATTAGTATGCAATCGCTCATTACGTAACCATACCCCCATGTTTTGCACGAAAGTCAATGTAAACATCAAAATATCAGCTCAAAATGTTTTCTGAAATGGTAACTGTCGTACCCATTGCCTCAAAAACTTTAACTTTACGTTTTTCAGTTCACTAGTAGCATATTCTGCGAATTTAAAGGTCGAGAGATTTCAAAGTTTCCTTCAGAGAAAAAAATAATTAGGGTAGGAATCTACATTTTTACAGGCTTTGGCCTTAAAAACAATCTGGTCATTTTCTGTATGGAATGTGACCGGTTTCTGAATCTTTTAATGTTGCGGTTTTTTGATATGTAAGTTAATCTTAGAACGAAAACAACATTTTAAAACGCAACAACAGATGTCTAAACAAACCGCACAGCCCATTATTGGCTATTACGTATCCCAATTACAAGCATTGCGAGTAATTAATAAGATTCAGACAATACATCAGTTACTTACTTTTATGGATTTGCTTCTGTTTTCATCTACTAACAGGTCCGATGTGTGTTATATGTTGGGAAAAGACCAGGTTATATGAATTTGCTTGTTTGATAGAGTTTACTGCTTTCCACTTTATTTGAAATATAATGGAAAATTGTTGTAACCATTTTTTTGTATAAAGTTTACCTTAGAATATGATAGTCCAGTCTCTTATGGGAAATGACGTAACCCGACCGATTATATAACGACCTTTTGGATGCAATTGATATTGTAGAACTACACGAAAAAAGGGGATTGCCCGACTTGGTTGCCATATGAAGGTCAAATATCAAACATGGCATCCAAGATGGCCACCGCGCATATCATGTGTCAGATTTAAAATGTACCATTCTGGGTTGTTTTACAATTAATACCCCTAACTTGATCGCTCATGATATATATTAAAACAGTCAAATATGAATATTTCTATATATTGTAATTCAATATGGCGTCCAAAATGGCCGCCATGTTATGTTTATCTTAAAATACACCAGATAATTAGCTCAATAGATTTTTTCTGAAATGTTAACTTCTGAACCCATTACCTGAATTTCTATAAAAGAAACGTTTATCAGTTTATTCGTGGTAATTTCTTTATTTTGTATGCACAAGAAAAATCATAGTTTCCTTGGAATTCAATATAATTCAATATGGCGTCGAAAATGGCCGCCATTTTATGTATATTTTAGAATATACCAGATAATTAGCTCAATAGATTTTTGCTGAAATGTAAACTTCTGCACCCATGAAAATTCTACAAAAGAAACGTTTATCAGTTTACTCGTGGCAATTTCTGTATTTTATATGCACAAGAAAATTCATAGTTTCCTTCAGAGTATTTTTTTTATTGGATGGGTTTCTGCATTTCTTCGTTGTTTTGACTCTCAAAACAATCTGATCATATTCAGTATGGAATATATAAGCCTCTTAAATTTTAAATATTGCGGTTATTTAATATGTAGGTTAATCGTAGAAAGACGACAAGTCTTAAAATGCCACAACAGATGTCAAAAAGAATCGCACAGACTGTGATTGGCTATCACATAGCCAAATTACAAGCATGTACATGAAAAACATAAGATAGTCTTTATTCCAGTCAACAACACGGATTCAGATACTAACGTTTCTGGATTTATGACATTTCCGACGGTCTGGACAAACTTTTAAAGATATTACAGTTCAGCCTGTAGAACACCTGTCCTACGATAGTGCTGTTACTAATAGTTTTAAATCAAAAGCTATGGTTATTGCTGAACTTTAATGGATTGAAAAGTTACAAACGCCTTTCCCTTTAGGTTTAAATGACAACATTTATCAGACTGGAAATATTTCTTATGATCCTTCTGTTGATAAATTTTCTATTTTTTCTATTTGAAAACGTAAATCTAGGTCACATGGCATTCGTAAAAATGGTAATATTAAACGTAAATCGCACAAACATATGTCTATTTTGGACTTGCATTATGCCCTCGCGCCTTTGGTTAAAGCTTTCTAACAAGGATGACGTCTATGATACAGTCTGGCGTCATTCATAGAACATAGGTTCTGTTTGGTTACAATGAAGATTTTATGTCTGTATGTGTTTTACCCCAAGTGAAATTAGCTTACGGGTTGGATTTGGTTAGATGTTCGTGACATCATCTGCATGATATATTTGTTACTTTGCTTGTTTGATAGAATTCCTGGTTTCAAAATTTATACACTTTATGGAAAATTTAATATAAGCAACAGTTCTGCTGTATCATTTTTGCTTTAAATATTTCAGGAAACGTCCATTTTTTTTATTTATCAAGCGACACTATTGAAGCAATTACACAAGTGAATGATATCTCATCAATCCTGTTTTTCTAATAAATAATGAATTTGAACACACATATAAATAGACCATAGATAAAACAATACTTATAACTTAACGATTTCCCTTCGCATTCATTCGTTCAGATGAAAATGATAGACTTATTAAAAAAATCATCCAATTATTTCTTAATTTTAGGAATTTTTCACTTTTCACTCACAGCCAAACCTTACATTCCTGTACAAGAAGTTATGTTACAAGGAGCTGGCGTCAAGCTTTAAGTACATTTTAAAGACTATAGGGCAATTCAATGTCAAATGTTTCTTAATGCATAATTATAATTGGTATACATGTTCATGCAATAATGTCAAGTTTTTGTTAAACAATGTCGTAAGTAAGAAAGAATGATAATTTGCTAACAATGTATGAAACATTTTTAATATAGCAAATGCTTTGCGCAGTGGCCATCTTGGATTTTGACCTTCTAAGGGTACCCAACAACGACACCACCCAATTTCCCGATTAGATCTACAAATATCATTTGAATGCAAAATATTATTATTCAATCGATCGGGTAACGATTTTTCATATAAGCGATTGGACTAAAAAAAGTTAATACCAAAGATTACATTAAATTCCCCATATATGTTTAATAAGATGGAAACCAGGAAATACGTAGTCTTTTCCTAACTTTAAACAATCAACGAACCTGTAAGAAAGTAAAAAATCATAAATCCAGAAATGTCAGTATCTGGATCCGTGTTGTTGACTGAAATAAAGAATATCTTATGTTTTTCATGTACATGCTTGTAATTGGGCTATGTGCTTGCCAATCACAATCAGTGCGATTCTTTTTTACATCTGCTGTGGCATTTAAAGACTTGTCGTCTTTATACGATTAACTCGCATATTAAATAACCGCAATATTTAAAATTTAAGAGGCCTTTTATATTCCATACTGAATATGATCAGATTGTTTTGAGAGGCAAAACCCTGAAGAAATGAAGAAACCAACCCAATAAAATCTTCCCTTAAAGGAAACTATGAATTTTCTTGTGCATAAAATATAAAGAAATTGCCGTGAGTAAACTGATAAACGTTTCTTTTGTAGAATTTTCATGGGTGCAAAAGTTTACATTTCAGCAAAAACTATTGAGCTAATAATCTGGTTTATTCTAAGATATACATAACATGGCGGCCATTTTCGACGCCATATTGAATTATATTGAATTCCAATATACTCAATAATTCAAATGTGTCTGTGTTAAATATCATCAGCGATCAAGTTAGGAGTTCTCGTTGTAAATCAACCAAGAATGATACATCTTAAATCTGACACATGATATGCACGGTGGCCATCTTGGACGCCATGTTGGATTTTGTCCTTTAAAGGGCAACCAAGTCGGGCACTCCACATTTTCTTGAGTAGTTCTACGAATTTCATTTGCATGCAAAATATTGTTTTTTTAATCGGTCGGGTAACGTCTTTCCCATTAGAGGCTGGACTATCATATTATACGGCAAACTTTATACAAAAAAATGGTTACAACATTTTTCCATTATATTCTTAAAAAATTGAAACCAGGAATTCTATCAA
>JAULCE010030560.1:0-13783 GCA_032359355.1 Macoma nasuta | reverse complement strand
ATATTTTGCATAGTTTATGCATGAATAATAAGGAATCACGCTGTTTACACGAAATTTGAAGGATAATATGGTTTTAAGTGCGCCCGGCTGCAGCGACCCGTCAGTTCTGACATCTCTTGAAAATCAAAATTGAATGCTTTCCTGTAAAAGTTAGTATCAGTATGGTGACTTTTGCTCTTTGTCAGGTCCGTCTCATCAGGATTTCCTTGAAATGCTAAGGAATACTCTGCTATCATAGGGCGAGACAGAAACCAGCGAAGAAGACCACTGTCTGTATGCGTTAACAAAATTATACCATCAGAGGGCTTGAGAGCCTTGTTTTCAGTACTTTCAAAAACAAAATCCATCCAAACAGCAATGAAAATGTTGTTTGTCAATTTTGCTATACAGTTTCCACTTAAAGTTTTGCTTTTTGTCAGAAAGAAGGCGGTTCGTTTGCTTTTGAATACAGGTTTGCGTCCCAAACAACATTTCTTGAGGTGGCAAGGAAGTCATCCCAGAAGAGAAAAAGTGGAGACATGGCACGTCCCTTAGGTTAGAATTGCTAAATAAGTGGGAGTACCTTTGATTCAAATAGGACAAGAACTTCAGAATACTCTTCAGAAGTGTCAGTAAAACACCCAGTTTGGTATTTTACTTTGGTTTACAAATCAACAAATATGTCAGAGTACTTGTGCTTCATCCACTTCAAAAAGTTTTCCACGAACCTACCCTGTAATATTTCATCTATTAGTAAAAGGGCTCTTATACTCCTATCGAAACCCTTGCCAACGACAATGTGTCCTGCTGTTGCCTTTGCATACACATCCTACTCAAAGAGAAGCTGTGTGATCTTTCCTATGTATTATGAAAATTGATATCAGACGTTGGATTTAAGAGATATGAGGTTTAAAAACCGTTTTGAAAAATGAACGCCGTCTACTTAATGTCATGCCTTAGAGTCTCAAATAGCTATAAACAATGCAGTGTACTTTCTTCTTGTAATATCGCACATACTTGCTAAAACCTATTAATTAATTAACATTATCGATCCAATGAAATATGATGTGCATATACATCTACATGTAGTAATAATGTATGTATTGTAACAAATAAAAACATAGCAATATTATAAAATTAAAAGGCGACTGAAAATTGATAAATATTTAAAACAATATATATAAAAAACATTGTTTTCGCTATGTAATGACGTGCATGTGTACACAGTGAGGTTACTGCTTTAATTGTATTTCATTGTGTGGTATAAGTACACCAAAGGGCGCTTCGATATCAATGCCCGACAGCTATACTATAGTTTTAATTTCGTCCCTCCGCTACCATCACGGCGGCAATTAACAGTTCCGTTCATCGCACGTGTTCAGATATCCGTTAAAGGATTATCTGAGGCGTTACGGAATCAAAGGTAAGAAGTAATAAAGCGTAATAATGGACATGAATCGGCTGCCCTGAATACACGAACATTCAATTAAGGTTATTATGTAAGTGCTGAAAAGAGCATTAATTTTGAATAATATAACAAAAGCGGTTGTAGCAAAACATATTTTTTGAGAGCAAACCAGCCAATCCGGACCTACTTACCACTCTCGAACCGGATTATTTTGTTTACATAAAATCACCTAATTATTGAGAAAGCGGAATTCTGATTGGTCAGTTGGTTATCGCGGACTTTTTAATACGCGGTATTTGATTGGTTAGTTTAGATATTCCTACGCCAGTGGCATAAAACAGCTGTGCTGGATTTTCTTAGAACAGTTTGTTTGACACTTTGATAGAAGCTCGACTACATATTTCACGTTGATAATTTTCTTCGGTCTTTACTGTGGCCGAGCCTTAGTAGGATCTCAGAGTGTATTTCCATTGTTGCAAACTGGTTGTACTAGTTTGTTTGGGACGTAGTTAGGCGTTGCTACGTAGAGGCGCATAAGGGGAGCTAGTTTCTCGTTATGAGTATGGAGAAGAAGAAGGTGAAGGCTGCTGGGGACGACGTTCGTAGGTCGGAGAGACATTCGGATCGGAAACCTATTGACTATAACTTGTTGAATAGCGTAGGGAAGGAGCATCAGGTGAGTTTGGCGAGGAGACGATCGATGTGGGCGAGTATGACAGCCCCTCTAGGAGCCTTGATTTTCAAGCGTCTGGAGGACTTCCGCTTTCGGTAGGACGTATGCGTTCCGGGGACCATGACGGTTATGGTGGACGAGGAGCTGTGTCGGAAGAGAAGGCTAGGCGGAGTTGGAGACGAGAACGTTGGGCCTTAGGGAGGAGAGAGAGTTGCAGGTGTTGAGGAGAGAGGTGGAGGAGCGGCGACAGGTGGTCGAAGGACTAGAGTTGTCTGTGAAGGAAGGGGTGGCGAAAGTTTCAGACGGGAAGGATAGCAAGAAGAGCCAAGGCAAGAAGGAGAGTGGAGGTAGGAACATTACAATTGACAGTTAAAGGCGCTCCGACAAATTAAAGGAGAAAGTTCGCCGCGAGTTAGCAAAGTTAGGTTTAGGGGACTTGCTGGATGTGAGTAACGAATCTGAGTCTTCTGACTCTTCGGCTTCTGATACTGAGGCCGAGGATGATGATGAATTCAGCTCCGTTTCGGTTTCTGTCTCTAATAAAAAATCTAAGAGTAAGAAGAGTAAGAAATCCGGAATTGAGGCTAAAGTATCTGACAATGTCAATGTCAAGTGCAAGCAGCAGTATCCTCAGGCTCACCTGCGTTTTGACTTTGCAAGTAAGGGTTTGACGTTTAATAAATTGGACTTAAATCTTTTTGTTGCTGGTGAGCTTGAGATTATTGCTGTTTGCAAGGACAGAATGGAAAAGGAGGGTAGGATTGATTTGTTGAAAAGATTGATGTACCTTATCAGTTCTTATGATTTTACAGTGATAAGGGCTTTGTATGCGGCTGTCCTCCGTGAGGTGGAATTGGGTTCTAAAAAATGGGGAGACGATTTCCAATATGTTGAGAGTGCTGTACGTTCGAGGCACAAGTTGAGGTCTCGGGTTTCATCCAATTTTGCGGGCGAGGAAAAATTTAACAAAGTTTCACCTCAGGAGGACGGGGCGGAGTCAATTTGGTTCTGCTCTAAATATCAGAGAAATAAATGTGCACATAAATCCTCTCACACTTTAGTAGTAAAAAGTAAAATGAGGTATGCCAAGCATATGTGTGCCACGTGTTGGCAGATAGATCATAAACAAGCGGATCATCCGGAATGTTCATCGGTTTGTCCGCATGCAAAGGCCTGACTCAAAAGCGGTTCTACCTTTTCTGTTAGTGGTGGTAAGAGCAATACTTTAGCTGATATTTTTTATCCAGAATTTTGTACTAGATCAGCTGTGGCTATTGACAATTTTAATCAGTGTGTAGATGCTGATTGCTGTTTAAATTCTGATCAGGGTAAATGCAATTTAGTTGGGGGCTCATTTGGTAAGTGTTTTTGTCAGCATTCCAGTAAGTGTTAGCTCTGTTTAAAATTGAATGAATCTTTGATAGTTGATTCTGTGGAGAAAATTAGAATACATAAAATAGTGAAACAGTCTGGTAAATATAATTTTGAGAGCTGTAGAATTGTTGTCAATAAAAAGATTAATGGTGATTTCATGAGGTTAATGCTAAGAGATTATAAAGATATTCAGGTGGTAGATTTTTTAGAATATGGATTTCCTTTGGGGTTTGTTGGAGATAGGCTGCCTAACGACGAGATCGAAGATTATAAGGTTAAGAATCACACAGGCGCTATGAATTTTCCAGTGGATATTGATAAATATTTAATTAAGGAGTCTTCTCACCATGCAATAATTGGTCCTTTTAGGAGTAATCCTTTTGAAGAAAAACTGTTTGTGTCTCCTTTAAACAGTGTCCCCAAGTCTACTCCTTCTGAAAGAAGGGTTATTTTGGATTTGAGCTTTTCCAGTGGTAATGGGGCTGTGAATGATTTTGTCCCAAAGGATAAATATTTGGGGGAGAATGTTTCTTTGATATTTCCTAAGGTGGACGATTTCGTAGCTTTAATTAGGGAAAAAGGTGCTGGTTGCTTATTGTATAAACTTGATCTGAGGAGAGCATATAGGCAGATTAGTATTTGCCCAGCAGATTATAGTATTGTTGCTTATTCGTGGAAAAAACATATTTTCTGCGATTCAGTTTTACCTATGGGTTTGAGATCGTCCGCGTTTATTTGTCAGCGTGTAACTTCTGCTTTTGCTTTTATGATGTTCCACATCGGATTTGCTGTTTTAAATTATTTGGATGATTTTGCCGGAGCAGAGATTCGTGGGCAGGCAGAGTTTGCTTTTTCAGTTTTGAGGTCTCTGTTTTTAAAGAGTGGTATTGAGGAGGCTTTAGATAAAGCTTGTCCGCCGACAGAGATTATGGTTTTTCTTGGCATTTTGTTTAATTCTATTAAGATGACAATGGAGGTTACTCCTCAGAGGTTGATTGAGATTGGGGAGTTGATAGAGTTGTGGTTGTCTAAGGAGGTTGCTTCTATTAAGGACATTCAGAGATTGATTGGTTATAGGTTGTTGTGTTAAGCCTAGCAGGATTTTTATCAACAGGATACTGAATTGGTTAAGAGAGTGCTATGGGAGTGAATTGAAGGAGTTTTGCATTCTTGAGGAGGTGAAGAAGGATTTAGTTTGGTGGAATGAATTTTTATTAGTGTATAATGGTGTCTCCATGATTGATTATGGTGATTGGTGGGAAGCAGATAGTATTCTCAGCTGTGATTCTTGTCTGACTGGCTGTGGTGGTTTTTGTGAGAATTTTTATTTTCATAGTGATTTCCCTCAATTTATTCTGGATCAGAATTTGCATATCAGTGCGTTGGAACTACTTGCAGTGGTGGTCACTCTAAAGCTTTGGGGTGGTCGTTTAAAAGGCAAAAGGTTGTTGGTAGGCTGTGATAATTTGGCGGCTTGTATAGTTATTAATTCAGATAAGTCCAGATGTCATTTTATGCAGAGTTGCCTTCGAGAGATTTGTTTTTTAGCTGCGGTTCATGAGTTTCAGGTCAAGGCTCAGCATGTCGAGGGTGTACCCAATCGTTTAGCTGATTGTTTGTCTCGATGGTATTTAGGAGTGGTTAATCAGTCAGAGTTTTTGCTTTTATCCAGAGATATCAAGTTTTTTCACGAAGTCTTTGCGCATGAATCTTTGTTTAGGTTTTCTCATGCATGGTAATTTTATTGTTTCAGGCGTGGAACTGGGAAAGTTGAAGAGGGAGCTAAAGGAGTTTAATTCGGCTGCTTTTGCACGCAGTACAAGTAGAAATTTGAAAGTTCAATGGGAAAGTTTTTTATTGTTTTGTTTTTATTTCAAGTTGGTGCATTTGCAAGCTTCTACTCAGACTTTACAAAATATAGACCATGTGATCGAAAATAGTACCAATGGCGACTTGCTAGATGCAACCGAGATTAGTGTGGCGTAGACAAGATGAGCGAGGGGTGGTTCCGATTGGCACAACTTACGCAAGGGAGATAACTGTGTTGTACCTATGATTCGTCTCAATGTAGTTCGCACTTAAAAGTTTCGTAACCACACTTACATGTATTGTATTGAAAACGATCAGGTCACTCATTTTTCGTGAGAGACCGTTTATATTCCACGATATATTTTTCAACTCACTCCTGTCCTAGTTTGTGCTTTCTCTTAATTTTCCCAAGGCCCATCCTTCTCTAGAAGTTCGGCTCCTGCCCACTTGACCACAATATTTTACAGGATGAGAGTGCTCAGTGTCTAACGCGTTAGGTGGTAAAGAATAGCGTTTTTTAAATGTACCATGTACATGAATGCGTTTATATGGCTTAATGTCAGTCACTAACTAACATGCAAATGAGTGTTCTCTATATATAATATTTTACGCAGTTGTATACGCTTGCCGATGTATTGGTAAAAACTCGTTTGAACTTTTAAACGTGTATATGCTAACAGCGAATCGGGCATGTCTTAACTAACAGTTTTGGTGAAGAGGAGACTTGGGGTTTATTGGCGTCTCATTAGGTTCAACATTGTCGACACTGATTACTTTTTGTAAACCTGTTGGCGCCTAATTTAAAATTGTCACAAGTTTAAGATAAAACATTTACAAGGAAATAAATAAAAAAGACGATTACATACCCTCTGTCTATTCACGATCAGATGCCGCCTTTTAGGCGGCATCTTCTCTCGGACTGTACTATTTTCAACGGTGTATTTAGGCAACTACGGCGGCAAAAGCGTTAAAGCTTATCATGCTGATCACAATTATAATACTTTATTTAAAGAGTTTTTGATCCAGTTCAGGCGCCGAGGATCCAAACAAATTTGCCTATTGAAGAGCGAGTATGGTTTTTCGGCACTGCGACAAACTTGTGGGCGAGATTTGTTTCGGCATTTTATGTCAAAGATGAAGGAAAACAGAATGCTGTCTATTTTGACAACACATCTTGTCAAATGAAGGTTATAGGAGTTCTGTTTTTTAAATTTTGTATATGCTGTCTGGTTGGCAATTTGTTGGTGAATTTGAAAATTGGGGGAAACTCGTGTTATGTGATCCAGTATCTTCCTAGGGTCATTAAGCGGTTTAATGTCAAGGTATTATCAGGGTTTTTTGGGGGGTTTTTTTAATTATTTTATGAACACTGTTAATAACATAAAGTGATTATCCATGGAGTAGATCCTCCTTAAATCGGTAGCAACGGAAATCTAGGGTAGATGTAACCCGTCTGTTCCGTTTCAACATAGGGTCTTAATATTGGTCCGAGAACGATGTAAAATGTGTTAAATAGAGGATATTACATACATGAATGGTAATTCAATATGGTATTTATTAAACGAGTTTTCTAAAATTGATAAAAACGAGCCTTGGCGAGTTTTTATCTAGTTGAGTAAACGAGTTTAATAAATTTCATATTTAATGACCACGAATGTTATATTCTATTTATATCATAAATTGCAATCCGACGATTATTAGCGCTAAACACGTATAACGTCTTTATATAGTGCGGTCATTTTACAGCTATTTATAATGACGTTAATTAGCATAGTTATATCACTAGTTATTATTGAAAAAAATATATAATTACGTTATATCACGCTGGCGACGTCATTTATGATATAAATAAGATTAAAAGGGGAAAGCGAATTAAATGATCATTAACTTATTTTTAAGTATTAATGTACATAATACATAAGGCCATTCTCTCTTCTCTTGTAACACACACCTGTATTGTGTTTAAACCATGGTGGCAATGTTACATTTTTCATGTTTAGCAATTTTTAATTACGCTTGATAAGGGCAATTATTGGTTTTCATGACCACTTTGAAGCAAGCAGTTTGCGAACATATTATAATTGAATAATATTGTTGGAGCTCTGTAATTAACTTGAGAATTCCCGAATGTCGCCTTGGCTTAAAACGGCAGTCATTTTGGACGTCGTCTTGATTTTCGTAGATTTTTTTATTGACAAAAATATATTGCAAAAAGTGAAGCCACTAATCAGACACCGCCTTTGAAAGGCGGCAGCTGATCTGGGACTGCCCTTTTTTGGCAACGGCGAATCTATGTGACTTTGGCGGTGTATGGGTTAAACGTGTCTAAATCTAACTGTCCGACGAAACGAAAGGAAACGGAATCACCCAGATTGTCACTGAATTGGAACACAACATTAAATATGACGTCATATATTGTAAAAAACGAATACTTGTTTTCCTTCAGGTGTTTTGTCCGGCATGCTTGTAAAGAAGGCAGGGCTATGGAAAGTTTCATTAATTGGATCGCTGCTTGTACCAACCGGATTCATTGTAGCATCGTTCGCAAAAAAAATCCTGGTCCTGGATGTTTTCATCGGTGTTTTTTCCGGTATGAAAACCCGCTTGGACTCTCTGATATCTGGCACAAACAAGTGTCTGAAATTTGCCTATGGACCAATCGCGAGTCAGCCTAATATTTCATCAAATGAAAAAGTCTGATAGGCATTAGGTCGGCATTAAACCCCATTGTAATTATATAAAGTAAATGACAATAACCACTCAGCCTAAGAGACTTGAACAGTGTTTCCTGTTTTTTTTTATCACGGGGGTCCGTTACGAGTTTTAATGCACAAAATAAAGTATAATGTTGTTTTTTAACTATAATTTTGTATTTTGTGCATCAAAACTAGTGTCGGACCCCTGTGCTACCTATAAGATGAATATACAGTCAACTACCATTACCTCTCACACGTTTAGCTCGAACTCCCCTTTAGCTCAAACTGAAACAAAAGTCTATGATATACAAAATAGAATTCCAAATTGCAAGCAGTATGGATCCAGATCAGACGCCGAGTTATTCGGCGTCTGATCTTGAGTAATGCTGCTTGTAATGTTGACTAGTATGCTTTATTAAACACATGACATAATGCATTTCATAACATTATTAACAACATATTATCATAATTTTCCAGGTCTTGAAAGTTCAGTAAGCTTGAACTTCGGTTTAGTCGAAGTAATTTCGAGGGTATCAATGAGTTCGAGCTAACCAGGTTCGACTGTTTATAAATAAATATATTAAACATGCAATACTTTCACTTTCATCACAGAGGACATTTATGATCTTATGAAATTAAACAATCGCAAGCTGGTAAACTTAAATAAAAGTACAGTCGATGCTGGGGCTGTTTTTACAAGTCCGAATCACCCGAAGTGCGAATATATTCGCACTTAAGATGACTGGGGCTTGTAAAAATAGTCCCCACAATTTCGAACTATCGAGACTCGACTGTAATTACATTTATCTTCAGGACTTTAAAATCATTGTATGAGTTTTATAATGGCATTATGTAAAAGGTTATATTTTATTTATTTCAGGAGTGGGGATCAATTTGTTGTTTGTAAGCAGCACAATTGCTGTTGGAAGAATATTTGAAGAAGAAAGTCGTGAAACTGCGTTGGCATTGCAATCATTTACCATAGGGGTTGGCAGTATTTGCTACCCGTACTTGTTTGATTATCTAACGTTTGATTTCGGTGTCAGTGGTACTTTCCTATTACTCGGTGGAATATATTTGAACAATTTTGTTATTACATTGTCGTTTCTTATTTGGGAAAAAAGGTGTGGCAAACTTAGCAATGGTGTTAAAGATCCCTATGAAGAAATAGACGATAACAAAAGTAAATCATCAAATGGTCAGAATAGATCAAAAGCTGCTATTTCAAAATACGTGTTTCCTTTAGTTGGGGTATGGAGAGCAATCAACCTACAACTAAATGTCCAATTTTTGTTAGTGGTGACTGCAATGGCAATTGTTTTGGCTTCCAATAATGGCTTTTTAGTGGTTTTTGTCGATGTTTTGGCTTGGAAAGGACTTTCTTCGGCTGCAACATTGGTTTGTTTAACAACATGCATGGGCGTTGACACAATAACCAGAGTAGTAATTGTCGTATTAAGTAAAGTAAGGCCGGAAACACACCCAGCTGTTTTATGCGCCGTGAGCGCCTTCTGCGGATGTGTGGGCCAACTTATTATCGGTTTCTCAAACACAAAAGGGTTCCTTATGGTTGGAAGTGGTTTGGCTGGGTTGTGCGTTGGGGGCACATTTACTTCCTCGGTGATGGTTTTATCCCGTATAGTGACTATTCAGCGTTTTGGAGTTTCATTTGGTGTGCTTCTTTCTGCAAATGGCGTTCTTTCTCTGGCTGTTGGTCCGCTGTATGGTGTGTATTCCCTCGTTACACATAAATTATAATGTCAAAAATGAGAAATTTCCTGCATCATGGAGAAAAATTCAAAACTCATATTTTTGAAGTTGGCGGGACTATTTTTAATAATTTTGAATAAACCGAAGTTCAAATACAACTAAAACTTCTGTTTATTTAATCTTATAAAGAGAGTCGCCACAAATTTCGACACGTATCCAATTCTGGTTCGAAATTCAATGTTATAAGGTTCAACTGTAATGCGACACACACGTTCGCACAAATTTCCCCTGCACTTCCAACGCGGCGTTTTCAAGATTTGTTCCCTTAACCAATTGGCGACTCGAGCCGACATTGCAACAAGTGCAGTTCCAGATTGGTAGTAGGCGTCTGACTGGGATATCACCATTTTGCAACACAATTTAGTCCTTATCATATTAAGATTTCAAAAAGGATAAAGCATTTCATGCCCCCACATTTGTGGAGATCATATAATTTTACCCTTGTCCGTCCGCCCGTCCGTCCGTCTGTACAATATCAAATATTGAGTCCTTAACTTCTCCTAAACCAATTGTCGCAATGTTTTCAAACTTTCACATACTGCTAACCTCAATATGAAGATGATCGCTTCTATTTATTATTTGTCGGCGTCAATTCATATTGGAGATATCATTTCGCGTTACGAAATTCGCTTTACAAAAATCTGTGTCCTCAACTCCTTCTTAACCGAATTCCAATAGTCGGAATGTTTTCAAACTTTAACATATTAATAACCTTTTTATGTAGATTATCGCCTCCTGTTTATATTTTCATGTTAATTCGTATTGTTCATTTTGGTAATATGGATATAAGGTTTTCCTTACTCAACCCTTATAAATTAACAGGACAACTTGCGTAGATGGTCCTTGATGAAAGGGTTCCTCCATACAATCGCTATACCCTTTTGCTACTTACATCTTTCTAAGACAGGGCGGCATTAGTGGGGGCATCCGTGTCCGTGGACATATTTCTAGTTTTATCATTTTTGTTGTTTATTTGTTAAAATTCTTGATCCAAAACAAGTTTTCCTTTCAAATTCGAAACGGAAAGGCTTAACGAATATTTTCCAACTCGGTCAGGAGTTATACAGTTTGTCAAGTCCTTTGCATGTTCCCCGTCACGCTGTTCAAATATAACATATAATCAGCATTTGTATATGAATTCTATTTCTTAATCTTTCATAAGATGTTATCAAAAGCTGGTTTTCGTAGATTGCATAAATGATTATAGACACAAAGTCGCATTTGCTATAAGTATTATTTGTTGAAATGTATTCAGACACGATTGAGATGCGTGACTTCGAATACAGATTAGATACATACAATCAATTGTTGTTATAAAAATATTGTATGGACAAACACGCGTAGGGAATCGTTTCACACATACACAGCACAAACTATTACAAACACAAACAAGGAAAATATACGAAAAAGCACATGTAACAGACATACAATCAATTGTTGTAATACAAAGTATTTTATTGGCTAAAACGCGTAGAGAATCGTTTCACACATACACAGCACACACAATTACAAACACAAACAGAGAAAAACACACAAAAACCACATATAACAGATATACAATGAATTGTTGTAGTAAAAAAATTGCATGGACTAAAACGCGTAGGGAATCGTTTCACACATACACAGCACACTTAATTACAAACATAAACAGAAAGTCACGCAAAAAACACATATAACAGACATACAATCAATTGTTGTAATAAAAATAATGTATGGACTAAAACGCGTAGGGAATTGTTTCACACATACACAGCACAAACAATTTACAAACATAAACAAGGAAGTCACACGAAAACAAATATAACAGACATACAATTAATTCTTGTAATAAAAAGTATTGTATGTACTAAAACGCGTAGGGAATCGTTCCACACATACATAGCACACACGATTACAAACAAGGAAAACACACAAAAAACACATACAACAGACATAAAACAAGGGTGCAACTAGTCTTTAACTTCATTGACCATTTCAGCGCAAATCATAGTTCTCTGATCAGGAGTCATCACTATCTGTTATATTTTGATATTAAAGGAATAACCTATCAAGGTGTTTAAAAAATTGTCATATTTCAAAACCGGACCAGTCAATTTTAGAATTCACAACGGAAAGGGATAACTGAGACTTTTTTTTCGCGGGACCGGGTCTAATACATGTATGCGATACCCTTCATGTCAGATTTATATTCAGACTTGACTTTCAGGGAACGCTACAAATAGACGATAAATTGAAATTGTATCAGAGGTGGAGGTGCTTAATGCAAACCAAATTAAATCATAGCCCCTCAACGAGTTGAAGGGCATCACGGAATCACTCCGCCCGTCTGTCTGTATATGTGTCCGTCTATCTCTCAATCTGTCCTGTTTGATCCGGAATATAGCATGCTCATTTTCAATGATTTCTTTTCAAAACTTTATATAGTTATTTAAACACCAGTGGTTTTGATTATGATCACTCGAATGATTTAATGATTGAGTTGGTTTTAACGGAACCGCGACACTTAAAAGGTCATATAGCGCCGAGATCACACGAATGATAAATCAAGTAGGGCGTTTTTGATATGTTCAAATAAGACATTGATTGTCTTGCCTTGGGAATACTGACTGGATTGAATTTGTTATTTTTCAATCTCTGGATGGAATATAATTTCATTTCATATAACTCAACTGCAGTGAAAATGGACACATAACTCTCATTAACCTACCGAGTTATTGCCCTTTTTTATGTTACATTTCAGGAGCATAACTTGAAAACTACTGGATGGAATTTAAGAAAATAACATACAATGGTTTCGCTTTTTCTTGGTGTTGTTAAATACTGCCATTTAAGGTCAAGGGCTGCTGTTTGGAGTATTCGTCACCTTCATTGATAGCTTTAGTTAAGAAAGCCCATTACAATATCTTTGTTCTGAACTAAACGACAGCCTGCTTGAGCAACGAACACACTTTAACTTATACTTCTACCGCTGCTCAACAAAGACCTGACTGCATTTCTAAATAAGATCTTACAAGACAGACAACGTGTCCCATCTTTGAACACTAACGACATTTTATACAGTGATTGTATTCAGTCCGACCATTTCTTTGGATTATTCCGGAGATCTCCGGATTTTTCCGGGTTTTAAAAATATTCTCTGTAACAATAGTGCTAAAATGTCAAGCAACATGGATCACAATGAGACGCCGTGTCACACCAAGCTGTTTGCAAGTGGCATCATAATGTTTTTCGTAGCACGCATAAAGGTGAATATCTGCTACATCCCCCCTCTCGAATTTTTCATTGACCAGGTATGGTCACCCAGTGTATTTAAAATGATACTATCTTTATTTCGTCACTTTCCCCTATAGTGTGATCACTTGTTATAAGTATTCTTTTATAACGCACCATTGGGATATGTGAAAAAGTTTTGAAATGTGTAAAGGTGTATTATCTTGGTCGTCAGATGCGGAGAGGGTCCCTCATACAATTGCTTACAGTGTAGACCAAGATATGGGTCTACAAGAGTTGCAGGATATTATAATCAAACTACAAATGATTTCCACCAGTTTCAAATAATGTAGACCCTAATCGGAAGCTGTTCTACAAATGGTTCATGTTGATCAATGCCTTTACCTTTAGAAATGGCACAAGGGACCTTTTTTAGTCCGACACCCTATATATAGCCTATTGTAGCTGTGTGTGAAGCCATAATATCGTTTATAATGTTTTATTTTAGGGTACATACGGGACCATGTGCAATCATATGCACCAACAATACTGCTGACGGTTGCTATGCAAGGAACAGGAGCGGTGCTATACATTTTCATAGGTTTACGAAAAATTTTCAAAAACCGCAAGAAGATAAATCCAGCGTGAGTGTCTACACCATTGAGAGAGACAGTTTCGTCCAAAAGCGAAACAATACCGCACTAATAAAATTAATAATTAATGAATACATTCGATTTAGTTTTGGTAACTAAGTTTAATCTTTAGCCTGCCTTTAGCCTGCGGCTAATATGATAATTCAAACAGCTTGGATCCAGATCAGACGCCGAGTAACTCGGCGTCTGATCTGGATTCAAGCTGTTTGAC
>JAULCE010030449.1:0-13786 GCA_032359355.1 Macoma nasuta | reverse complement strand
AAATGATAATCACATTATTAGACGCCTTGTCAGCGGGAACAAAAACAAATTTAGAATGTAGATCTTGAAATCCTTTTATAAGGTGGCGGTATGAAGTTTTAGGTTTTGGCGGAAGATGAAAGTGCTTTCAACTCCATAATAAATTGTGATTTTGTTCTTGTTTGGAAGCTGATTGCGCTCTAAAGTAACGTTTTGTATATGAGTAATTGAGTCTTTGGTTCAATATAAATTAAAAATACTGCAAATCCAAATTGAATGGGAATGTAACTATGTCTATCCTGTTAAAATACATCTCTTATTTCAAAAAGTTCAAATTGTTAGCTAAAATCTAACCTGAATCGATTTGTATTATTCCTCCAGATTCCTCAGTTTGTACTACATAAAACTGCTCAGTTCTAAGATTACATTTAACCTCCATTAGATTAGGCGGCGATCTATGGCGATCGGAGAGAGCAACTCAGAACGCCATACCGATTGTCAGTGCTACCTAATCGCTACCTGATCTCTAACGAATCTCTGTGATTGCCAAGGTGGCCGTCGGTCTACCCTGCGCAAAGATCCGTCTCAAACGCCATAAGATCGCTACTTTATCGCTTAAGGGGTCGTCACACCGGACTGCGACCTTTCCATGACCGTAAAGAACAAGATCGCAGGCAAACGTAAGGACAACGGGAGAATAAGTCCAAAACAATTAAAAACTTAAAAACAGCCGAGCTCTACCCATGACGTTTGCGATCATAACATGTTCTCACAACATTCGCTTATAGTTCTTACCGAGCGTCTTCTACATGTTCTGCTACTGCAAATCGTCCTTCGGCATTTCTTACACGTATGCAAGGCGACTGTATGAGATGGTCAGATTTTCGGAAATTTCAAGATGACAAATGTGCAGTTATATTACCGTCTTTACTGCGCTCCGGCAACGGAAATTATCCTCGAAATCGTCAAGGTTACGTTGTAAAAGCGTTTGGAAACACCAGGCATCGTGATATAGTCGCCATGGTCCCCAATAATCGTCGAGTCACAGCGTTTGTTTTGAACATGTTAAATAAAAGCCAAAGTTCGGCGAACTGACCGAAATGCGTTGGGAACGAGGAGGGAACGCGTTGGGGTCGCAAAGGTTGTGAAATAAACGTCTCATTGAAGGTAGTAAACGCGCAGTATAATTATGCGTTTCAACGACGCTGCAAAAAAAGCTTATATTTGCATCGGTGACATAGGCATCATGAAATTTCTGAAACTCTGACCAGCTTATCAAGTCAACGTCATCAGATGGTGGAATTGCCATGTAGTCGCCGTGCAGTCGTATTACACATAGAAAACGCTTGGTAATAACCCCATAATAAAAGTGGTAAAAGCGCCGCGAGAACGCAGGGGATCTCCGTTATCAAACCCATGGATCTCATCGCCAGAACCGTGGCTGTGCCTTGACAAAGTTGTATGATCGCAAAGGTCGCTGTAAGAGCGTGGTTAGAACGCGGCGTTTTTAAGTTTTGTATTTTTTTCACGCTTTTACATCCCTGCGTGCGACATTGTTCATTTTCTGGGTCGCAGTACGTTTGCGGAAAGGCGCCGTGCAGTCTGGCGGGGCTATCTGTGCGTTTACTACGTTCATTGAGATCGCATCATGTCCAAGTCAGATTGCCGAACCTTGGCGATTGTTTTCAAATCCTCAAAACAAAAGCAGTGACTAGGCGATCCTTGGCACGATGTCTGGCGTTTTTACCGTACTTATACTAAGTTTATGCCGACCTTGGTGCGTTCTGTGCCCATTTTTAGTCGCCCTAACAGCGCAGTAAGGACGCGAGTCTGGTATGACGGGGTATAAGTCGTTATCGGACGAAGGGCTACTTAATCGATAATATCGTAACTGGAGTGCCTTCGGATCTCTTTTATAAAGAGCGCCGCCGTTCTAACGCTTTGGTGCTCTAATAGAGCTAAGTGAGATCCGTTCGTGATCTTATGGCGATATGATGGGCTCCGATGGTGGTTCTTGTGACCTACAAAACGTCGTCGCGACCCGTAGCTATCCCCATTTTGCAGACTGACATGTGAAAATTGTGAGGATGCCACCAAAAAAAAATAAGAGAAAAGTATTTGATATGCAGCATTATTTCAATATTAGGATTCATGATAAACTACGACCTCTTCCTCTTCTGCCAAGCGTTGAGCTCATAAGCGCGGCTGAGGGTCACTAGTATATCGTCGTACGTCGCGTGTCGTGAGTTGTCAACATTTGACTTAAACGTCTTCTCTGAAAAAGCTTATGCAAAAGTGTTCAAACTTGGTTCCTTAGATAGCCCCCTATAAAAATTGTTCAATGGCTCCACTCCATGAAGAACTCTGATAGCCATGGCAACCGAAAGGAAAATCTTAAAAAAACATTATTCTCCGTAACCACTGGCCAGAATGGAATGATATTCAGCAGAAACAGTGTTTAGGATGCCCTCTACCAAGATTATTCAAACCATTATGATATCAACAAAATCATGGTCGCCAGGGGATAGGGCCACTTTTCATGATATGCCTATCGTCAACAATTTACTCAAACATCTTCTTCTCTGAAACTACTAATGCAAAAGTAATCAATCTTGGCTTAGATGTTCCTTAGATGACCCCTCTTTAATTCTTCCATTACATGAAAAGCTCTGGTTGTCATGGTAGCCAACAAAAAAGACTTAGAAATTCTTCTCCTCAAAACCACTGGCCAGAATTGAATGAATTTTGGCAGAAATAGTGTTTAGGTCGCCCTCTACCAAGATTGTTCAAATCATGATGATATCTAAAAGAAACAAAGCCGTCAGAAGATGGAGAAACATATCAGTATATGCCTATATAGAAAATATTGAAATCTTCATCTCTGAAACCACTGGCTAGATTTTAAAAAAGAAATTGGTAGAAATAGTGTTAAGGTGATCCTCTACCAAGATTATTCAAATCATGATGATTTCTCTAAAAGTATGGCCGGCAGGATCGGGCCTGTTTTCTTTAGTTTGCTATACTTTTATTGGCTAAAACTTTGAAAATCATTATTTTCAAAAATAAATGGTCCAATTTCAAATTAATTTCCAGTTTTTCTTATATGGCTAACCAGAAAACTTTGAAAATATTCTCCTTCAAAACTACTGGTGCAATTTCAACTATATTTCACATAAACGATCCTAGGGTAAACCTCTATCAAAGTTGTTCAAAGAATTATGATATGTCAAAAAACATTGCTGCCAGGGGCCGGCCAGTTTTTCTTATATGGTTATCTAGAAAACTTTGAAAATCGTCTTCTCCAAAATTATTGGTCCAATTTCAGAATAACTTAACAGAAATGATCCTCAGGTAGACTTCTACAATATTTGTTCAAAGAATGATGTTATGTCAAAAAACATGGCCGCCATGGGCGTTGCCATTTTCCTTAACCATCTATATCATAAAGAGTATTTGCAATGGTGCTTTTATAACCCTTTAATCAGGTGAGTAATATAGGACCATCATGGTCATCTTGTTTTTAAAGGATCGGGCCCAACATACGGCGATACGGTTGCAATTGGATCGCCTAGATCGTTATCAGATCTAGTCTGAGTTTACCAGATTCCAGTGATTGCACAAGGAACGACAAAAGATCACCAGAAAGCGAAAGCCGATCACTCAAGGTCGCTATCGTTTGGGTGAGTGGGTGAGCCCAATCGTAATTCAAGCCCCCATACATCGTCCTATCATGGGAATATCAATGGCGCTCCATCCGATCGCGTAGATCGCCGTTAATTCTTAATTTTAAAATTTCATCGCACGCCGATCTTAAATTTAATTAATTTACACAATTTCAAGTTCTTGCAAAGAAATCTAATATTTGCTTTACAAAATATCACTATCGGTCACAAAAATCACAGTTCTATATTCGGACAGTAGCGCGTTTTGATAGGGAATGTTGTATTTTTTACGGTATGCCACATATACGTATATCACCATAATTAAGATGTTTCGCGTGTCCCCTTTAAAACAAGTACAGTTCACAACAAATCATTATTAATGACAAAAGCGTGCTAGTAAACAAATATCGTATTTACGACATGACGTGTTTTAAGGTTAAGAGCTTTTTTTATGATTTACATCAATTGTTACGATTTCCATTAGTTTTCGCCGAGGTTTACTGAGGGACATGGAGACGTGCACGTAGATGCTTTCTTCCAAACCAAAACTAAAATAATATAATATGAATGAAAACAGGGCTCTTAGACGATCGACAATGATAGCAAAGTATTTTTCAAACTAAGACAGGCCGATGTATACAGAACCGTTCAATTTTTAAAACGGAGTTTCTAGCTTTGTTGCTGAGGGCATAGTGTTATTTAGACACATAGTTTTGAATTAGATCCAGTACCGAATTACTCGTCTGATATAGTTAATAGCTGCCTGCATACATCATTTTATCAGAAGGTTTCTTATGCTGTTATCGCTTTGATCACTTATCATGTTGTTATAAATCTCGGGTGCTAAAATTGTCGAGTTTCTAGACGTTTCATCCGAATCCAAACCGTTTGGAATTGATATCTTGAGTGCGATTAACATGATAACGGCAAATGCATCCAAAAGTGAAGGAAAACAACTTAAATTGTAATGCGTATCGGCTGATGTTTCCGCCTTAAGCAAATCAAATAAATTCGCAAAATATAGTAGACAGAAGTTTGAGCAGGCAACAATTTACACAACAGAAAAGAGTTTAGACTTCATTACTTTTTGTATTGGCATTGTGTAAAATCCAGTCCTGTTCATTATTTTGAATGACACATGTTACTGTCCAAAACTAAGCATTAACTTAATGGACAGTTTATACACTCTGCAAAACGTGCATATATGTGCATAACAATTGATCTTTGATCTACAACATTTATTATGACAATAGATGGTTATTGGTATACTTACGTTGGCAAATGGACTCCATTGGCATATAGCTGAAATGTAAGTAAAAAATACCCCGTATTATCGCCACATCATTTTAAAAGTTACTTGTAGGTGTATATAATTGCGTAATTTAGCAATAAAATAAAAACTAACATCGCAAAAACGAATAGACACGAACTACCTGCAACCTCTCCAAAGTGTGTCTATTTTATTAGCATTTCACAGACGGCACCTGGATCCGCACGCTAAAGGTTTAGACAGATGTCGTATGATTTAAGGTTGAAATTCCCTTCACATTCTCAGACTCAAAATAGCTTACAGCGTTTACCCGAATGATTAAAGTTATGCACTTTTATTGATACTTCACCTTTACTGCCTTTACGGCCTATCCCATACCAAACGGCATTGAGACGTACACACTCCCCCAAATAAAATGCTCGCAAGGATATGATTAAGACTTCTCCTTTAAATATTCGATAATACTACAATATTATACAGACTTGAGTTAGTTCAGCGTGCAAAATTTCATCCACAAACTTTCGCTTATGATGTTGCGATGATTCATGAGGGTTTGCGCAGAAATGACAACGTTATCAAAGTAAGAAACTTATTTTGTTTTAAAACAACAAACACATATACGACGAAATAATACTCCATATACAGCATTCGATATTTTTATGAATGGAGCTAAAATATTTATATAACTTTCCGAAATGATCTTTGTCCTATACAGATCTAGCCTGGTTGTTTCTTAGACGATTCATATTAAAGTAACAGTGCGAACGAAATTAACACCTAAGCTAAATAAATCCCACTTTAAGAACAGTTGAGAAATATTTGCTAATTCGAGTGTAGTGCATATTACATACATTTGAAGCTACGAGGAGAAATACCTATTGCCTTTGCAAACGGTGTTTATCAAAACCGGTTATTCGACTGATTTGTGTTTTACTGGTGTTTTGACGCCTTTCAGTGGGACATTAAACCTTTCTCCCACACTCTTTGTTAGACTTATCCGAACATTATGAAAATTCTAGGCAAAAGAAAAATGCCATTTATCGAACTGTGTTGAAATCATTGTAGAAAATAGAGCATTTGCTCGTTACGAGCTTCAAAAGCCACCAGTGCTATATTTATTTCAGCAGAGCCTTAGATTACATCAAGTGTTAACTGGTACTTGTACTGTCAAATTGTTAGAGTAATCAATACGACTGCTTTTCTAGTTATTCGTCATAAATAAAAAAATATATTGCCGAAACCAAATGAATCGTTAAACCCATAGAATGCTTACCGTTGGCCATAGTGTCTTATGTAAACAGCTTGGATCCGGATGAGACGAATAACTCGGCGTCTCCAAGCTGTTTGACACTCAGCCGCAAACGTTAGCCAAAACATAAGTGAATCTGTAAAATGCGTTTGATTTATTATTTTGCTTTTTTTAAATATTGCGCATGCGCGTAATTGCCGCGGCAGAGAAGCGTTCAATTATCAACTTTATTTGATATTTTCTATTTTTACGATTATTTATAATAGTAAGTTGTAGACGCATATTTGCAAGAGTGCATTGTATTTTACACAAAAACAATGTTTGATCAACTCATGAATTTTCTCCAATACATATTGGACAAAATATAGACTACTTGCTTTGATCTAAGATTCCTGAAGTTTATTTATCATGCTTTACTAAAATAAATACGCCGTTCTTTGCGTTAACATCCCGAAATCTTACCCAAGAAACAAAGCACAGCAGCTTGAAATCCAGGTTTTGAAAACATATCTTCTACTATCGTGTCCTTGTCCTTGTGTCTAAAATATTTTGTTCTTCACGTATCATTAATAGGTGTGCCTTTTTGGTAATTTATAACCATATCACAATAGAGCTTTCCGTTTATTGGACGAAATTTTGACGGAATGTTAACACCTTATCAGTGTCTATACTTTCCGCGTGTGCTGTTGTCGAATGTGATGTCCTTTAAGCCATTTAAAACGTTAACCCAAATTCAGCCAATCCTGCCTTAAGAAACATGAGCAAACAATTTGTATCCAGTTCTTACGCAGAGTTACTCGGTTACGGTATTAGAGACTTTTAAATTTGATTACAAACATCAAACTTTGTCCTGATAACCTTTTACTTTCAAAGGTGAGAAAGCTAGATGTAATGCCCCTGTTAGCCATGCAAACATAAAAACTGTCATGCACAGTGTATATTACAGGTGCCATTTAAATAAATTTTCTCATCTAGAATGGTCGTCTCCTCGATATATCACTTGCTTCGATATATTTGAGATTCTGCCTGATGGTCAAGCAGCTTGGATCCATGTCAAGAAGTGAGTTAAACACAATTCTTTGATTGGGTTGTATTATATTTCACATGCTTTGCGAGCTCATAAAGAGTTTAACAAGTAATTTGGGAATCGGTGAAGATCAGAGCAACCATTCGTGTTCAAATAAAGCAGTGTAATGGCATGATCTAAACTAATTTACACACAATTTGAAATGGATAGTATATGGAACCTTAAGAAAACCTATATCGAAGTAAACAAGAAATCAACATCTTTTATTTGGTAGACGATATTTTTCTCTGAATACAAATGGGTACGAAATTTTACGGGAGGTCTAACTTTAAAACTTGTCCAAGTATCGCTAAACCAATCTCACGCTATGATAATTCCGTGACATGACGAAGAACATACGATGTCCGAAAATACTGTCGAAATGAAGCCTGTTTGCACCGTTTTTCAAGTCAACTACTTCCTCCCTTACGATTAAAGAGGCCCGGTTAATAATTGTCTTTTTGGAGACGAATTTAAGAAATCTTGATCTCCAGTGAAAACGAGTGATGGATCCTATATTTATCACATGAATACCCTTATCTTGGATTTGAGAGCAAATCACGGAAGAACAATCTCAATCATAAGTGATAAAAAAACGAATTGTATATTTGCATACACAACACTTTTCAAGTGATAAAAAAAATCAATCACTCGTTTTCTTTAGGGACCAAGATCAAGAGGCTTGGTTAATAATTGTCTTTTGTTAGATTCATTTAAGAAATCTTGGTCTCAAAAGAAAAATCATGATGGATCCTATTATATATTTCTAAAGTTTCGATTATTTGAATATATATTGAAAATGAAACACATGAGAGTTTTAGCAAACGATAATGTCCACGGCTGAAAAGTTAATTTAGTACAAACTGTGTGGCTGGCAACGACACACTCGTAAGTTGAAACGGTAACAATCTGCTTTAAACGATATTCACGAAACTTTGAAATAATATCAATGCATCTGAATATTTTTTCTTCCTGAAACGAGTTTCACATGTGCTTCATATTTGATGCAAAGTATTTTTGGATTATAAAATGAATATGTGTTTACTACTCGAAATAAAAACAGATGTTCTGATGCATACCATAAATATTCATGCCTGGTTTTATCTTAGCGATTCTTTTTCGGGTTGCATGTGTATGCTGACGAATGTTTCTTGCTTATGAATATTACAGGTAAGTTGGATTTGTTTCCCTGCGTGCGTAATATCTCACCATGCGTTATCGTTACAAGTGGGGTTTACTGTAATAAAATTTAATCCTACTATCTGATCATCACCCCCTGTAATACTCATTTGGTCTATAAATCCGATAGCAATACCTAATAATAGTTTACGTTGAATGGTTATCTTGAAGGCCTAGACCCCTACCGACTTTAATCATATAATTTTAGGTCTAGTTTCTTGTCTCTACAGGTTTCAAATCCTTTACTTTAGTCTAAAACCAGCTTTATAAAACTTGAAAACCAAACCGCATTACTGGCCTACAATTCTAATGCTTTATCCGAGCCACATACTGTTTAGTTACATATCTAATGTAAAGTTGGTCATCACATTATTAACTGTGTGTGACTGAATATGCAGTAACCACCAAAATACAAACAATCAAGCAGACGATATATCAGTAGTATGAGTGTTTGCAAATTACACAACGTTAATATCCAAATCTAGAGCAGTAATACAAACGCCTCTGTTTACACTAGTGGTTGTATTTGAAATATGATCAGAATCAAGTTTTGATAATATCCGTTGCATGATTTATATGACATCTAGGACAGGTCAACAAAGATAAAACACGTCAGAGAAACACATGAGTCGACTGCCCTTAACCACTTAGCCCTTTATATCTTAACTATTTTAGACTTATCTATAATATAATATCGGATGAACAAAACGTATTCTTGACAAAAGGAAACGTAAGTTTTGAATTGTTTTGAAAACATTGTAGGAAAATAACATAATTATACCCGTTAACTGAAAATGTCAAATTTCCAACCATGTTTATAATTATCATCTGCTACAGAGGCGAAAAGAGGCGTTTCTATGGTTAAAATGGTTCATATATGTTGGAGTCTCTTGAGTATAAAAAGATCACCAGTAAGGTAGAGAATAGCATCATTACCAAGCTTATATGTATCACGATAGTGTTATGCATTACCATCAACATCTATGATATATTCGACCCCTCTGAGGTCATATTTAAAAGCAATGCAAATATGAACCAGACGACATTATAAAGTAGGTAAAAGCGTTATTCTTTTCACCTTAAAAAATTGAGAATGCTATTAGTATTTGTAAACGGTTATGAGTCACCAAAAAAAGATAACTCATTCTTCACTTATTCCCCGAGCGTTTGACATTGGACTTGAAACACAACTACTCATTATAATCAGGGAGGGTATTATATTCTGTTTATATAATGTTTGTATCATTTAAAGGCGTATCTGGGGTAATATGTTCTAAGGTTGTATCTAGGAATAAGCTCTTCATGAATACATAATACAAGATATATGAAGCAATATTCATGCTTGAATAATTATAAGACACATCAGTCGTATCTGATTTAAGATTAAAATAAGATCATCACATTTTAAGCATTTTTTTTGTGAAAAAAAATGACAATACTCATTCAAAGTAACATTAATGCAAATTTATGAAGTTTTGTTTATAATCATGCCTTAAGTATCATTATAACAGAACAGTTTCAAAATTGACCTGAAAATTATTTTCATTCTGACAATTCCTCCTTAGTTATTGAACGACGATGCTAGAAAAAAAAAAACTCTTTTTGCATTTTGCAAATAATCTAGTGCAGAGAATTTCTCTCAGTTTTCTTGGAGAGTTAGATATTTATATGCATTACATAAAGCAGAAACATTTGTGTATTCCTTCTAAATATTGAGAAACAAACCTCATTAAGTGCACTTGTGCATCTATCGGATAATCCCTGTTTTGATACTACATCTCGAAGATTCCAATATTATAAATGTTCGTACCTTAATTGTACTAAGAAAACCCTTGTCTTCGAAAGAAATTGTTTTTGAATGTTAACCAAAGATGCTAAATGTTACGAGAAAGAACAAGATGAGACGGTACGATTTAAGCCCATGCGTATTTGAAAATGATCTACCCGAATCATCACGCACTTCAGAATCACATTTGTTATTAAGGTTTCTCTAATGTAACTTTGACATTGTCTAACCCTTTGACCGTTATGTCTATCATGCTTACATGGTTAGAGTGACGATAGACTGTCAAATTTCAAATTGTCAATGTTTGCTTGGCAATATTAGAACGGAATACACTTGCGCAGTAATATGCGCATAAACAACTTCCTGATGTTCTCACTTGATATTGTTTATCAGACTATGTTCCCAACAGAATGTGCTTACAAGCGCGCGTACACAGGTACACAACTAGTCTAACTGTGCGTTAGCTGTGAGGTCATTTCAATTTTCATTCAAACATGCGAGGTACTGCTGAGTACTTTAAATAGAAGTGGCTACAACAACCGCAACTATATGCCCCTTAACCTTTAACGAACAGATTATTATCCAATAAAACGGTCAGGTTAAGGTCCAATAAAAAGGTCTAGTTAATGTCCCAAACGTTGTTAGGTCCAGATGCTGGACTTCGCAAGCCACCTCTTGTAAACCCACACATACAAACACTCACACATACTTTTACAGTTATTGATAGTTCACAAACCAAGACTTTGTTAAATGTTCAACTTACTTCTAACCCAAACATAATTCCTTACCATAGGAAGTTACTTACCTAACATGTTTGTGTGTCTTGCATGTGTCTTCACGGTTCACAGCAGCTAGATAGGTGTGCATATACAGTTTTCACTGTTTTGATAAAATGGCATTCACAGTAGAGAGCTACCCGTCGACATTCAACCCATTTATATAGGGGCACTCTGTAGGTGGCTGGTGATGACTTCAGTTCTTTTCCTCTCTTGTAATAAAGAGTGTGAAGCAAATCCTCCATGGTTGTTTCTTCGTGGTACGTCGATGATCGAACACATCCTCATAATAAACAGTACCACTGGTATGCAGCCGGTAAACATTAGTTTATCAAGCCTCTGCCACAGTGCCATCTGGTATCTTATCGAAAACCGTAGATCGATAAAATTGAAGTAGTCTAGTATTGGATCCTTGATGAGAATAGTGACGTGGTACTCCAATAATGCAACCTCTATCGACTAGTGTCGGATGGAACCATACTACAGTCAAGCAGTTCGGTTCTATACGCATCCAGAGATGCCGATGCACCACCTTTGTGCATAGATATACCATCATACTTGTTGACTGTGATAAAGGTAGTCACCCTCATTTCAAGAACAGCAAAATATGTATAATATTTCGACGTTCTGTACGGAAATTGTTATGATGTCACTTTCTTTTGTATATTCAACAATTTGCGCAACATTCCTGGACACCTTATATGCACTATATATTGGATTCCATTTGATTATGAGGGCTGACCCAGATTAATGATTGATGATTGGCGAAAACAGTGAATGATTTATAATTGGTATGTGTTTAACATATACTTTACAACTGGATTAGCTATCAGTGATCAGTGTTGTGGAGTAGTCGGACGGGGATAACGTTTATTTACACTGTACGTCTGATTGGGTGATTGTGGGATAAGAGTTAGGTTGGGGCCCTAAACCGGTTTAAATACTACTTCTCTTTAGATGTCCAAATCTTTCTTTGTCCATGAGAACCTTTATAATGTATATCGCTTTGAGACACACTGTGAACGACTCTTAGATGTCCGCTTTCTATCATCCTGATCATCTTAGCCTCCCTCAACATAAAGACTTAAAGTTGGGTCATCTGGTCTTCACGCAGGCCCCGAAGTCATGTCTTCTCATTTTGTCTGCCTTTCTGAAAGTTGCCTTCTGTTTTCTTAACCCAAATATGAGCTCCTTTATCTTTGCCTGTGTCACATTGAGTTGTATCCGCGTTTTGGGAGTTTTTTTCTTGCATAAATCAAACTTCTCTGTCCCAACCATGTAGACAATAGATGACAAGGCTTTCAGTTTGCTGTTCACATGTCCCTGCAATGGCAATTCCTAAAACACATTCAAATCTTCCTCCAAATCTTCCCAAGCCTGTTTGTCTGTAGTGTTGAGTTAGATGTGTTTGACAGTGATCAGCTCTTGGATTACGGTTCTGGGTTCGTAGTAACTGCCGTAGAGGGTCGTCATCTTCAAACACGTCAGCTTTCCCATAACATGGCATTGGTTACTGTTGTATGTTACCTCATCACCTAAGATTTACTTAGTACCGTGGTTTGGCTCCTCACAAGGATACTTCTCTTAACTGACTTTAATCGATTACTTAACCTAAACTAAACATATTGTCCATATAAGCCTACTTCCTTAAACTAAATGTTATTCCAGAGTGGAAGTACAGTGCTTTAACTACCTAGGCATCTCATTACATTGAAATGCATGACATACCTTGCTATATAATATTTAATAAAGTTTGTACTTTATTAATAATGCTTAACTAACCCCCTGTTGTATTGTCTCCGGTATATGCAAATTGACATTTAGCATGAATAACTCCATGTAGAATAAAAATGTTGTCTACAGTACACATTTCTTTCCTAACTCCCGCTTGAGCTTCGACGTAGACGTTGTATGTTTCTGCCCAATTATTAAGCCTAGTGTTCAAAACCCTTGTAAAAAGTTTGCCAAAAGTACTGAGCAATGTGCTACCACGATAATTCCCGGTGTCATTAACATCTCCTTTTTTGTATAGGTGGACAATATGACCCTCTGTCCATTTTTCAGGAAACATTCATTGTCAAAAATAGTATTAAAAAGTTGGTTAAGTAGGAAATAAAAACAAATATACCATGCTTGAAAAAATCTTTTAAAACAAAATCAGGCCCCTCAGATCTACCATTCTTAAGATCTTTACATGTTTGGAGAATTTCATCTTGCGTTATACTAGTATTTAATTCGGAAAACATCTTTTCCAATTCACCATTCCAGTAGCTTTCATTAAAGTAAAGAACATCTTCGTCAGGTTGAAAAACATCGACTCAGGATTATATATTGCTTCAAAATATTCTGCAAAGTGTGTACTACTCAAATTAGTTGTTGGATTTGGCTGTGTCGATCCTTTCAGCAATCTCCAATATTCTTTGGCATTTTTAAAACGCATTGATTCTAGCTTTGAAGTTTCATTATTATCGAAAGTAAACTTTCGTTTTTCGTAAAAATGATTTATATTCGGTTCTTGCAGTAGCCATGAATATTCGAGATTCATTTGTCGGACAATGTCTATAATCATTTAATTTTTTGTAAAAATGTTCTTGTTTTTCCTTGCATTCATCGTCAAAACTAATTGTTTCCCTTTGTTTTGTGAGTTTGAATCAGAAATGTTCCTATTTATTGTTATTTTAAATAAAGGATCACATACTTCAGTTAAAACTGCATAGAACTCTTCTAAATTTTCGTCTATATCTTGGCAGTTGCTTGCATCATTTAAATTATGCTCGACTGAATTTAATTTACGAGGGTGAGTCAATAAGTAAAGATCG
>JAULCE010030338.1:0-13795 GCA_032359355.1 Macoma nasuta | reverse complement strand
TTCAGTTACGAGTGATTAAGGGCCCCGTCTTTGGTGGTCCTAGATTGAACACTGGCATTTGCTATTTTTCTCAATGTTTTCTTCAAAGCCCTTCAAATTGGTGATTTACACACTAACCAAAGATATGTGCAAGCACAATGGACATGAACCTGAGGTTTTGTTGGCAAATGTGCCTAGTATTGACAGAGTTACGGGCCCTGCATTGGTGATAATGGGCTTTTTTAAATGTGACAAAGGATGCTATACTATAGTGGGGACATTTGGGTTCTATTGATAATGACTCTTAAATCTTAGGCCATCTGAAAATGTCAAGCAAGCAGTGTAGACCCTGATCTGACTGCTCTTGATGGAGCAGTGTGATCAGAGTCTACACTACTTGCCTCTGTGAATAATTACACAATATCAGTAACATCAACACGGCATGATTAAAATAATATTCTGGTGTGGTCGAAGACTTAACCCTTACAATGCCATTCGCAACCGTAGTGATATTGTCAGCCACCTTGGAGTCAGATCAGATGCCCAGAAACTTGGCGTCTGATTCGGATCTTAACTGTTTGACGTTCGGACAACAATTTCAAGAAATTTCAAGAGTAACAAACAAGGTTAAGATGTCAATTCAGGGCACTATTTTTTTTTGACGACAGGATAAGATCTAAGACATTTCTTGAGAATATGATGAATAAAGAAATTCAGTTCATGAACTATTCATGAACTATTCATCATATTCTCAACATGGAACTACTGTACATGTATACCAGGGACAGATTTTTTTTTCAAATCAATGATACCTATGCAAACAGTTTGGATCCAGATCATGCATCACAAAATACAGGACCTGATATTGAACACACAGAATAACATCCTGTTTCTACAATACGTGCACATGCTGGGAATAAAATGTTTTCCAAATTATGTTCAAAACCAGTCAAGCAGACAGTAATTGATTAGCGTGCAAGGGGGGTCCATCGTGAGCATTAAGAACTATATATCCTCCATGAATCATCACAAACATGGAATGTCTTGCTCTGGGAGAAGGCTGTTCTGCTAATATCTTCGAACAGGGTTCGAGATAAGCGGGTGTAAAGTACCCACTCTCCAGCCCAGTTTCTTAATCTTCTCTACCAAACCCGATGTTGTGAACACTCGTTAGAATTGTCTCATCGAGACAATTCTAACGAGAGGTCACGACACGGGGTTTGGTAGAGAAATAAGGATTGCGTGCGTTTGAAATGCGCATGCTGATTGCTGCTCTACGCAGCATATGTTTCCAGCATACCAGATGCTAAGTGGGATGAATGCCTAGTGTGGGAAAGTGAAGAGAAATAGTTCAAAATCTCATTCAGGTAAAATCTGAAAACGACTGACACTCCATTAATATAGCTGGAAATTGATCTTCTCTGAGCAGTAAAACTGTTAATCATAAATATTACCTGTAACCTGTTACCTCATATGCTATTTTTAGACTGATCCTTAAAAAGAACACTTCTGATGAAAAGAATAAAAATGTCGAGGACAGAGGAATTGCCAGTGTTGGATAATGAATAAAATATTGGGCAAAATTCTATGTTTGTTCATTCATGAGCAAATGCTCCCTTTTCCACAAGTACTGAGTATTAGTATTTTGCTACAGAGGCATACAAAAAACATTTCTATACATGTGCTTAAAGGTTAATCCAATTCTTGCTCAAAATTGGAAGACACTAACTCACTTTGAATTATAATCTGCTGAATTGATATATTGAGATAATTAACTAATCACACATGAATGTGATATCCTCTTTATCACATAAACATCCATCAGGTATTTTTATGGAAGAAAATTGTATTTCTGCAGTCCCGCTGCCCTATATATTTGGCGCGTAAACGTTGACTTCGTCTATGGTAATGTCATCAACATGACGTCATTTGGTATCCCGTTACATGCAGCGCTCGTTGAAAAGCAAGGAAACTGTTCTTTGTGCCATACAAAATTTATGGCACTGCTTTATTGCAAGATCAGAGGCGGTTTTATGTGATAAACAAATATGTGTCAATGAGCATTGACATCGCCAACATATTTCTGAATTCAGATTAAAAACATTGTAACGAAATACACACACGTGACAAAAAGCTCCATTTTCCTAATAGATCTTCAATTGTTGCAGATTTGAACAATTCGGACGTCATAATGTGCGGAGTCGTTTAAAATGGCCGATACACTGGCATGTGATCCGACTCCAAATTTTTTACAACCAGAAGTTTCATTTTATTTAAGCTGGAAATATGTGCGTTTTATCCAGTATTCAATACTACTAATATACATTTATGTACTAACTCTATCTATATGATAATCCTCCCAAGAGTTGACAACTGCGGACTTGAAGGATTTGGAGGACTGGTCGTGGATCAGGTTTCTAACCCCAGTGTCTGAATTGTCGTTCTCCGCGCTGTTGGACTCGTACAGACCGGAAAGGCCAACTAGATTGCTGTCTGATGGTGTTATGGCCTCAATGCCCTTAAACACCATGTCCCATACTACAATAGAGATTACAATCTGAACAACAGTTATGTTCGGAGTGGTGTAGGAAACATTTTACTCAAATTTTCGACACTTGTGTGGATGTACAGTACTTTTCTCTAGAATAATCAGCATTGGTGATCAGATCGAAAGGCCAACTACATTGCTGTCTGGTGATGTTATGGCCCCAGTGCCCTTAAACACCATGTCCCATACTTTACTAAAGATTACAACCTGAACGACAGATCTGATCGGAGTGCTGTAGGAAACTTTTCACTCATACTATTGACATTTGTGTGGATGTACAGCATTTTTCTCTAGAATTGTCGCTCAAATTATTGACATTGGTGTGGATGTACAGTACTCTTGACTCAAATAATCGACATTGGTGTGGAAGTATAGAACTTTTGACTCAAATTATCGACATTGGTGTGGATGTACAGTACTTTACTCTAAACTTGTCACTAAAATTTTCGACATTGGTGTGGATGTACAATACTTTTCACTCAAAGTATCAATATTGGTGTGGATGACCAGTACTTTTCACTCAAAAAATCGACATTGGTGTGGATCTGGATGGATATGAAAAATGTTTTACCTACATTAACGCTCTAATGTTTAGCTTAAGTTTAGTTGACACTGTACCACCAAGCCAAAATGTAGGTCATCAAGCATCAAAGTAAGTTGTCATATCCAAATATAACAAAAAATACCTTGAAAGAAGATCCCTATACTTTCTGCCTGTTCCAAATCTGAAACAAGATTAAATATAATAACTCAATCTAAATTATATCATTTACATGTAGATTTACATAAATGATCCTGATGTTGCTGCTGATGATAATTGTGATAATAATGATGTGAGTGATTATTCAAATATTGATCGGACTCGGTGGATCTAGGCCTAGGAGACATGCTAACTGCTACAAGCTAATAACTACAAACGTTTTTATTTGGTAAATTCAATAATAAATCGGCAGTAATTAAACTATTATTTTAATAGTGTATACAGGCAAACTCGTACAAACCCTAGCTCAGCCCTCGCGTCTGAAATACATTGTAAAAATTGTCTGGTCCATTCTACACTGTTCAAGAATCTCGCCCAATAAGTCAATCACTAATTTATATAGGCCCGTATGCACAAAACTCCCAATGAATATTTAAACCTTAGGACGACTTATTGAGAAATTTTCAGGATCGATTGTGTTCAACTCAGTGAAAAGTGTGCCTTCTTTGTCTCTATAATCTGAATATAACTTAAAAATAAATGTAAATTTGGAGAAAAAAACCCCCAATATTTTCTTTCTTCGTCAAGAAATTCTTTAAAAGCTTCGGAATTTCCTTAATTTCTCTTTAGTTGCTTTGTGAATACTGATCAGATCTCGCACTGTAGAGGCGGATGCTGGTAGGATGCCTTTACAAGACTCTCTCGGAGAATGACACGTAATAGATTTAAATAGAAGTTCATGTATTTTGTGTTAAGTAATCGATACAGTCCTTACTTGTTATCAGATTGCCGGCGACCGTCGGAAGTTTAGAGTATTTAAAGTAGGGCTTAGCGACGCCGTCGACTGGTGCGTAGTCCGAACACACGGAGAAGTCCACGTTAATGTCGACGACGAGCACCCATGCTGTGGTATTGGAGCATTTGGTTCTCCAGTAGGAGTCCTTCATGATGGTCAGCGGGAAACCGGTCTCAGTGCTGAAACAAGTGGTTAGACCTTTATGTTTCTAGTAGGGATGGGAACGAGTACCAAAATTGGTACTCGGGTACTCGGGTACTCGGTCATTCTTCCGATCGAGTAATCGGATACTCGTTTAAATTGCCACTCAAAACCCCTTACAAAGTCAAAGGGTATTCCTTACAAAACCGACCACAATACCACGTCGGTAACATTCTACGCCTGATCAGTTACTGTCGCGTGTGCTAGCTTTCGGCACATGAAATTTGGTTAAAGTTTGTTTACATTCAATTATGAAAATGTTCATGTAATTGATAAAATAAAACTTTGGGTCTCTATAACAGTCACAGTCATAGAGACCCGTGATAAACCAACGTTAATTTTTCAAGTTGGCGAAAACTAGCACTCGGCAGAAACTGGTTTTAAGTTTGCCGTAAAGCTATTTATGAGTAAGTATAATACATCAAGGATAAACAGGAATAAAACAAGACAAATATGTTGAAACCATTTTTAATCAAATATTAAATTACCTATCGAAACTTTGAAGAGAAAATAAATCTACTTTCACTTTCTACAATCCGACAGGTGGCGCCCGTGATATTTACACGTTCGTGATAACTTGATGACCGATGCTTACCTTGGATACTGAGATCGAAACCAATTATTCGGAATCTAATAAAAGTCGAGGCTGTTAGGTGTTCGGCTTAACAATGATTTTAAGTTCGACCTTAAAATCATGATGGATAAATAAATCGAGACAAATTAAAACGGATTTAGGATTCAATTGTCACTCGCCGTAAGTTAATCATCATACTGGCACCAATCAAACTCCAGCTCTTTCGTCTGCTAGGTGTTTAAAATGTTTCCAAATGGCGGACTTTGCTGAAAGCAATATTAATCTTTTTCTTGTAATGCGTGTTAATGTAATGTTTAATAAACAATAGTTGATACTTTTCATGGCGATTTATATTTTAATTACGGTCACATTGATTGACAGCGCATGGTGTCCAATTAAAGTATCCCCTCGATAATAGGTGTCAAACACTCAGGATTATTGACGACCTTACCCATGAGTGGGGAATATCACAGGGGATTAAGAGTCTCAACCTACACATAGGTGTCAACTTGATATTTACGGTAGACATGTGCAATTAAGTGTCATCTGCCCAAAAATGCGCTTAGGCTTATATTAGAATTTGTTTTTTGATTTTTTTTTTACGAGTACTCGAATAGTGAAATCAATAATCGGTACTCGGTAGCTTAAACGAGTACCCGAGTACTCGGGTACCCTGTCCCATCCCTAGTTTCTAGCCACATATTCACGGATGCTCCTCATGGATAGTTCCAGGTAAAAAAGACACCGATGACACTTGACGGTCTCATTCATTGAGTTTCTACGGATGACAACGATTAAGAAGGGAAAAATCAGGTTTATGATCTCGGATAGAAGAGAATATTAATTGTGAATTACAACGGACATAAACGGGTTGCTTTGTGTTTACGGAGTTACACGGACTGATTTGCAAAACTGTAGATTTGAAGGGTAGCTAGGAACTATAACGGACCATGGTCTTAGAGCATTATGGTGCTATATAATTTATAAGCAAAATGTTGGGCCACAAGTTCTTCTATTTGTTCACATTAGCGACGGCCCTTCCCTCATGCATAGTACTATCAAAACTAGGGCAGGTACTGAAAAATCTCAAATTGTAAAACACAAGATTCGTATTATACAACAAATATGTTAATTATAATTTTTTTATAAAAATGAATCTATAAGGGTAGAGTAATACATTGAAAACGTTCAAACGGGTTAAAGTGACAAAGCATCATACAATCACAATCAGTAAAAAAATCCTATTGAAAAACGTTTTAGTTGTACAACAGCATAATCAAAATGATGATGGTGTTAACAATTTTTTACAATTTAGTAGGTGTGTGTAGCGTGTTGTATGAAAAAGATTAAAGATTAAAAAACTTACTACATCGAAAACTTCACATAATTCTTATTCTAGCATGAATTAATGGTCTGAAAGAATTTGAAAGTCCTTAAGTACTGTGTAGATTATTATTTTTAATGTAGTTTCGAATTTGTTAAGTACTGTTTATTTTCGGACATCACATGGTAGTTTATTCAATAAGGTTCTTGTTGATGGAATAAATGATTTGGAATGATACGGTTTACTACAAGTCGTTACAGGCTGCAACGGATGAACCAGGAAGTGACACGATCAACAATCCCTGCAGATGCTGGTGTTTCATTAGAACTATTTCATTCAGAACGTTGTTGCCAACTATATTATAGTGCTGATGTTCGATTTCCGATCATAATGCATTGCAAACAATTTGGACCAACACAAACATTGATGACTTCCTAGTTTCAGAGACATGGATAACGAACACAGACTGATCTTGCTGAGACCTCAACAAGCTCAATATGAATCTCGCACCCAGCTATACACAGCTCTTTTTAATGTCACGTTATCGAAAGAGACGTTGTTGGGTCCGCCGTTGGATCACTCTCAGGCCGAAACAGGATGCGTATGGCAACTTGATGATGATGAGGAACGAGGATGTGGTGGCGACCCGCAACTTCGAGATGATTTGGACGTGGTTGGGCGACTCAGGCCGAGACTACAGAGGTAAGACACATTCTACAGAGACTCGCAGCAGGTTGGACTGAAGATGGTCATCGCACTCAGGCCCCTGGCCACGGGGACTGCTTCAAGTCGACAATGTACCTGTTCTATATACCACATAACACCATATCCCGGAACGGCTGTCATTTGGGAACAGTACGGCGACAAGGCGGTCACAAACCCGACGACAGCTGATGGGTGGAAGGAGGTCGCTGCCGGCTACTCTAACCGCTTCTTTATCCATGAGAAGGTGCCATGGGTGGCAAGCACATACGCATACGGTCTCCTGCGCACTTTGGGGTCCCAGTTCTACAACTAAGAGGGGTACCACTCCATTGTACTCCTAGAACTCGTTGACGCGACCAACAGGGTCATGTGGGCCCGATTCAGTGCACCAAGGTGGTACAGCTCTGTGAGACGCGGTACTCTCGAAAACCATCGTCATCCCCGACCCGCGACCGTCAGATGCCGTATTTCATCATCGGGGACAACGCATTTGCCCCCAACGAGTGGATGATGAAGTCCTTTGCTGCTACCGCCCCTGGATGAGAATCCCGACCCGCGGAGAGATGATGCTGTTCTGGACGATTTGGAGTGGCGGCTGTGTGGCATCAACGCCATCAGCGTGTCTTCATCACTATCATCCTGGCGAGATGTTGAAGGTGGAGAGTGTGCTTTCTGTGCAGGTTGCCACTTCTTCTACTGCTTCAATGCAAGTTAATCCAGATGTATATCACACAACTTTGCCAATGTATACACTAGAAGACTCCTAAATTAGCCTAGGTTATCCTAGTGTCCTATTTATGGACAGAAATATCCAACTACAGCAGAAAGTCAATTTAATAATCCAATAATTTGTTGATTAACTTGTTCAAATGCCAATCGCGATTGTGGACGTCACTCCTTCTATCCGGATGGAATGCAAGGCATGCACAACCGTCCATTCCTGAAGTTATTTATCCGCATCTAACGGTAGCAGAAGTTAAGGGAAAGTAAGACGTCCGTATCTATCTATCTATATTTGGTACATACAATCATATTAATCTTATAGTGGTTTGGGCCTCTCCATATGTACATGAATTCAAACAATAGCAACACTTTATGATAGAAAAGGTATGTGCATGCACATATTTTTCACTGTTCACATAATATCACGTTCGATCAGGTGAAAATTAATTTAATCTTTCATTACAATGTGGTCAATACCCATTCGTAACTGTACAAAATGGTTGACATTTTTAACATGGCCACCAAAGTTTCCAATTTCTTAGTATCCTCTATATGTGTACTGAAACCAACAATTGCGATATCTTTTTTAATGTGTGTTCTATATTAAATCTTTTAGCATTAAATATTAGTAAAAGCAAGCTAATACTACAAAACATTATCGAATTATGTCTATACATACTCAATCACCGCCAAATATCACATTTTTGTTAGTTGAAGACTAAGAACATGCTCATTTAAACAAGTTAAAGGAGTATTGCATGCAATACCAAAGTCCTCTACCGGGCAGCACAACAGACAAGCATAAGATTGTTTGAGCCCATACTGTGACCTTGACATTCAGAGAAGGCATCTAGTTGATGTGCATGACAATATCATCTTGCTATGGTATATAAATGTGTTTAATAATATCAAAATTCATGCAAGAATGTGGAAGACACAGCCCGGACACGACAAAAAACCTCTAGCCCAAACTGTGACATTAACTTTTACTGGAGTTTCTGGGTTTGTTTCTGTTTAAGTCTCTGGACCCATACCGATACTTCAGTTGATGTAAATGAAATATTCATTTAACAGCTTTTTTTCTGACATGGTTCTGTATGACCTGTATTATATCGCAGTGCCAAAACTCAACTCAGTCAAACTCCAAACTCTTAAAATGATATAGTTAAGACATGAGGTGTGAAAGATTGAGTGGGTATAGTAACATTTTACTATCTATACTGGGATAAGGACTCAGGTTACACAGTGTCCGTAATTATATTTAATCTGTGCTGTTTGTTTAGTATTAATGTTTCATATTTAGATTGGATATTATTTGAATTCAGGATATTTATATTGGCCTTGGTTAAATCTTGCATTTCTGGCCTTGATTAAATCTTCTCTGAAAACGAGTTTGACATAAATTGTAGACAAACATTTTACATTTACATGTTCATAGATAAGAAATACATCCATCTCATATTACGAAGCCCAATTATTGTTGAAAAGTTTAGTTCAAATTGTATTTTTGCTGTTATATTTTCTTTGCACTACAAAATATGTTTACTAGCAGAATATTTACCGTTACAAAATTCTTGATATGTCCTCCTTATGTAACAACAATAATAAACTCTTCATCAAATTTCGGCCTCCTGTCCTCAGGTACTCAGTGTATGATCTTGATTTAAGTTTTTTGCCATTATCATTACAATCTTAAGTAGTGTGATAATTATTATGGCGTTGATATTCAAATGATATGATGATATTTTGGTATGGCAATTTAAGTGAGAAGGAAATTAACAGATTGGTACAGGATTATACTTATGACATTACATGATTCTGCTAATGTCAATAATCATTTCAGGATCAATTGTAATAAAAGTACAATATCTGCTATAACAAAGTCTTGAAGCTTCAACTATGGCAAGCTTTTTACCATTACTTTCTTTGAGAAATGATGAGACTTGCATAAATCGAGGAAAGTCTATTGAAAAATAGAAAAATGAAACTGGACCCTAATGGAGAGAATGGGGATAGGCATCACATACGTGCAGATTTAAAACTTGTTACAAATTACAATCAAAACAGAAACGAAAGCTCTCGGGCAGAGGTTACTTTATAAGACCTAAGGGGACCCCTGTGTCTGAGTAGGTATGGTCATTGATATGCCTCCATTTACTTCCAAATATTTCCCGCCCGCATATATCCATGCTCCTTTGGTCCAACAACCAATGTAACATAAATAAAATACACCTGGACACTGGAGTAACACAAACTACAAAACGAAACAATACATATTCGAGTACATGCATACATGTAACTAAGGTTATATATACAACAACACATACTGACATATTCACACAGAGTTGGTCTGCCTGTCGTTCTATAAAAACGGGTTATGTTTTGGTATAATTGCAATAAATGTTGTTCTTAGGTTCAAAGACATTCAAATGTGTTGCATAAACCTGGTAAAACACTCTATGATGTACCGTGATGATACAAGTTTGAATGAGGTGTTTATTATCCTCAAAGTAGGCAGGTCTGTAATCCTGCATTACACTGATGAAATCCATGATGTACTAGATACATGTAATACGATTCAGTTCTTTCCTTCCCTGATACATGTATGTGTATCTTTATTAACAACACATTTAAATGATTAAAAAAAAAATACAATAATATCATAAACTTATGCTATATTACTATATAATTCAGATTCTTAATTCCATATAGAGATTTAGAGAATATATTCTTACGAATGTGATATATATCACTTGCGTGTGTGGTATTACTTCAGTATTTTGTTACTCTGAACCTTGCGGGAGCGCTATACATGTAGCTTTAACTATCTACAGAGCTACAATATGGACAATTTTATGGAATTTTAATGTGTGTGGGTTGTATCTAAGAAATTATGAAGGAAAGTAGGTCTTGCAGGACACACAAACAGCCACTAGGACGTTTACTTGTCAAGCTAGAACATTTTGTAAAAGTTCAATCTAAACATTATTAACGTCTTATTATACTGAATGTTTCAAGGTCAAAGTTCATTTCTTTACACATTACATATTACTTTGCAGTTACCTGTGCAATAACTTTTGAACCAGATGCAACATGGAATGGTAGTTCTAGTAACTCCGCATCTAGTGAATATCATACCTGTTAGGCACTCTTGTTATAGTCTCTAAGATACCGAGAGTTAAAGGTAACTGTCAATCAGTACAGTCGAATTGTTCTTCAGATTAGAACCGCTTTTAACTTCTAAAAGTTAGTTTTTTATTTCCACAGTATTGTTAAGAGTTGGATGTAGATTTTAAAAGGTTTTATAATGATGTAGAGCCCAAAATACTTTACATTGGAAATTATTTGATGTTAACTTTTGTTGCATGTAGCTTTCAGTGTGTCTTGTTCGCAAAATAAAGTATTAACAACCGTCTTTTGATATTACAAGGTTCTCGGATAAGTCACACTTTATAGTTTAAATGTAATGCTAGATGATCTGGTAAACTAGATTATAAACTCCATAAATGCATTGTTCTGTTCTCATGGTAGTATTGGTGATACCAAGATGAATGTTTCATACATGTATCTTCTTTATTCCAGAAACTTGTGATTTATTTTAGATTCTTTTCAAAACCAAACTTATCATGACCTTATTAATAGTGCTTTACAATTTATTAGTAAAAAAAACTTATATGAGACTTTTGTGTTGCTTTTTAGTAGTTTTGTGATTTTTTCAAATTAATGATTTACAGATTCCTAAAATCTAGTTTCGTTTAATCATTATTGACATTTATACTAAACATTGAGGTTGTTGCATTCTGTTTACTTGATAAGGATTACTTATGCCAAAAGGCCCATGCAATATGACAAGGGGCCATGAAAATGATTTCTTTGCATCATTTCCAGAGATGTTTTCTATCCTCTTTTAATTGCAAAAAATCGTTATTATCTTTGATTTTTCAAAAAAAAATCCCCAAAATAACTGACTTTTCTTTCATAGGCCTTTTCTGTCTAAATATTAAAATACTAGTCTGTTTATATGAACAATTTGTGTTGATTTTAAACCCTTCTATTTATTTAATTTTCTAAGAAATACTGAGCAAAATTCCAAAAATTACCACTTTTGTTTATCATTTTTGACGTTTTAACCCCAAAACACGTATTTTGCAAACTAGCTTGGTTCTAGATGTTTTATATGTAATTAGGCACACACAATGTGACAAGAAACAACCAAATAATTTCTGTAATATTTTTTCCCCATTTTTTTATTTTCACTCTTCTATCAATGTTGACTGTAATATGTGTATAAAGTGTAACTTTTGATCAAACCGGTCTAAGATTAGATGGTAATATCAATAGTCAAAATCTCTATAATGCATGATATGGTCATTCTACCTGCTACCAGGACACTGTTGTCCCAGTGAGTTATCTGCCCCTAGATCAGTGTAGGATGAGTACAGTATGTTGTTACACTTGAACCATGTAGCCTTGGTCTTGTCAACGCCATCGAACACGATGTAGGCTTGCTCCGTGTTAGTTTTGAAAAACGACAATTTGATCTGAAAAAATATAATGTAGCGTCATAGACAATATCAAATCCAAATATTTTTCAGCGGTGCATCTGACATATGATATATATGTTAGTATATGTCCAGCTCACTCTTATCCAGAAGGCCAGGTACACTTGAAGAGGTAAAATGTGAATTCCTTTTGACTCGCCTTCCATTCAACTAATTCAGTGTCAGTTTGCTGTTGACCGATCAACAACGCGATGACAAATACATAACAACGCTCAGGTGCCAAAATAAGGTTATGTACATGTATACCGACACTTTTATCTTTCCATTGCTAAACACTCATATGACTCCGCCTACCGTGAATATTAATTAACTTCTAAACAGCTAACAGTGCGGACCCCGATCAGAGTATCCTCCAAGAGCAATCTGAACAGGGTCCTTACCGTTGCTTACAATAAGCCAATACATGTTTTAATTCAAATTCAAATTCAAATTCCTTTATTTCCACTCTGTTCATGATTATACATGAATGCATGAGGATAATCATCTAAACTATACAATAACAGATATTACAAAATATATTTGTTCATTATACATGTAGGTGAGATTCCTTTCTATTAGTTCTACTCATATATAATTACATTATCTGGTATTGGGAGAGATACAGACACTAGTGTTGCTTGGTTGTGTGTCAAAGTGTCAAACGCCATATCTGATAGCTAAAATTAGGCATCTTGAGTCCTACAGTTAGCTGATATAGCAAACATGAATCACATCGATAGAGCTAGTGCATAGGTAACCCCTTTTATGAGTGATAGAATATTTTATTTTACTCAAGAGGATATGTATAAGATGCTAAAAGGATCTGCAAATATAATATATATTTTACAACTCTGGGTTTATACTGTTTGCAAAATATGCAAATAGATGTTGGATACATTAAATATGATTTCCCATGCACAATATCCATGTGACTATTAACCGTACCTTTTGAACTACTAACGACTTACAGTGCAGACCCTGACCAGAATCATCCCATGAGCAATCTGAACTGGGTCTTAACTGTTTGCAGAATATGCCAATCAATGTCAAAAGTTGGAGACGGGCAATAATATCTCGTCTTAATTAAGAGGGTGCATACAAGATGTCACATATGTTAATTATATACAAGTGTAATATATACTTATATGAATTGAGTCTTCACTGTTTGCATCATATGAAAAATAGATGTTGAATATGTGAAGATACATGCTCGTATATCTACCCTTTAACCTTTCTGTTGCTTAACACTTATATAATACGACTCCTCCTACCAATAATTTTGATTAACTGTATCATTAAAACGACTAAACGACTAACAGTGTAGACACCGATCGGAGTTTCCGACAAGAACAATCTGAACAGAGTCTCAACTGTTCGAAAAAGTGGGCCAAGAAATGACAAAAAAAGTTGGATCGGGCTATATTTTAGTTCATTTTAATCAATAGCGTGCATATTGACGGAACACTTATATACAAATGTAATATAGACATATGTGAACTGATTCTTCACTGTTCGCAAAATATGTAAATAGATCTAGATGTTGATATGACAACGTAAAGAATACAAAATAAAATTATTTTAGCCAGAGCATGCTTGTACCAAAGTGGGATGATCCGTAACAGATCTGTTCCACCTGAGTACACCATTTTCAAACAAATTAATATACTTATTATATACTGACGTCAAAAAGAAACGCCCCAGCTT
>JAULCE010030227.1:0-13801 GCA_032359355.1 Macoma nasuta | reverse complement strand
CGAGTTTTTGGATATACCATGTGTTTGCTGACTGGCGATGTGGCGTCACCGATTGTATTTGGCAGGCATTTTGGAGATTCACCTGTTTCAACATCAGTGTACGTTGAGGTCGTTGCTTACATGACAATTGGTGTGACTGGGACATCCCTCATCAACACAGTTACTGCAACTGAGGCTGACGTTGTTGCTTCCATGACAATGGGTGTGGGAGCGACTTCCCTAGTCAAAACAGGAGCTGCAACTGAGGCTGACGTTAGCAAGGTTGCTTCCATGACACTGGGAAAGACAGGGACTACCCCATCAACACAGGAGCTGCAACTAAGGCTGACGTCTAGTTGGCGTAGTTGCTTCCATGACACTGGGTATGGCTGGGATATCCCTCGTCAAGTAGACGTCAACACAGGAGCTGCAGTTGAGGCTGACGTTGGCGTAAATGTTTCCATTTTAATGGAATCTTTTGACGTTGATGCTATTTGTGAAAACGATGCCTGTTACAAGTTTCACGGACTGTATCACTTTTTGTGGATTTTATGGGAAAATACCCGACTCTTCAAAACACAACGCAAGTCCAGTAGCTGGTTAAGGTGAGTGGAATGTTCTAATAAACAATACAATTCAATCCCATTCTCCTTACTTATGTTAGGCGCGTTCATTGTGATATGAGTCGAGTGCTCATCTATGAGTGACAGCACTGACTTTTTGACGTGCCTACCTTCTTCACCCGGAATGAAGACCTCCTTTAACCACGACGTGAATACTTTTGCGTCCATCCACCCATTTTAGGATCTACCCAAGGCAGTTCCCTCATATCCTTCTAAAGTGTTGTATGAAAAGCGCTGTCCTGGAATGATGATCATGGGTTGAATGTAATGACTAACAACACTTGCTGCTGCCATTATCGTCATATGTGTGTTTATCCGAATTTCCATATTAATATACAACAGGTACACCTGCTTCTCCAATGACTCTGCTCTTTTTAGTCTGGCAAAGGGATATGCCAGTTTCATCAGCATTGTATATTCTACTTGGATCTTTCAGCAAAACTGAATCGCCAACTTCATTGCTAACATACTGTCTAACACCTCAATATATTTTCTCTGTTGATGATGGCTCGTTCCTTTCCGATCTGCATGGTGGTCTTTAGATTGAGAGATGGGTGGCGGGCGGAAAAGAACTCCATCTATTTACGCCCTGTGCTGTTGTTAGCAAATGGAGTTTTCCTCATCAAGAATCTACTTTACAACATAGGAAAGATCTTTTCGAGTTATCCCATAGCCAGTCAAAGACATGTGGAGTGCCCATTGCTCAAGTTGGACCTCTTCTTCGGGAGACAGTACTGTTTTAACAACAGGTTTGGTGATTGCATACTTTTTGTTGGCCGAATCAGTTACACTTCAGAGGCTTGTCCATATGACAAACTGCCGCTCTTTACAGCTTCTGCAGCCTGGTCGACCATGCAGGGATAATACTTCTGCTGCTTAGCCCCCACTTGACGGCTCATAACTGAAAAAAAAAGTTTTGAGCATCGTAAATTGTAGGAAAGGGATAAATATAAATGAGAAATGCATAGAAGTATAGATCTGTATCTTGCAAAATGCGTCATCAATTGATCTATATCTGATTTAAGTTTTGTATTTCAGTAATTGACAAACAATATCCAAAATGATAATTCCACAGTAAGATTCATTTTTTGTTCGGAATTGGGAACAGTAATTGAATTTGGTTTGCAATTCCGAACAGTTTAATTTTATTCCTCACTCACAGTGACCTTTAAACTTGTCCATGAATATCACCATGGACTTACATAGAATCTATGTAAGTCCATGGTACCACTGATGATTTTTACATGTGTCTACATCATCTATGTATATTTGGTTTGGTTTTATTGATTTGTGTCCGTTTCTGCCAACTTTTTGGGATAATTGGACGTCCCAGAGAGAGGGAAGCGGATACAGAGGAACCCGGGCAGCGCCCTACTTTGTTTTCGAAGAAGCCCTCTGGTTCTTTAACATACCCAGCGTATAGCACTGATACATGGGACCTCGGTTTCAAGTCTCATCCGAAAGACTGGTCCGGCGGGGGATCGAACCCACGACCCCTGGATCAAGAGACGAGCGTCTTACCGCTCGACCAAATCCGCCGGTGATATGTACTTTGTTTTTAAACAAATATGTACACATTTTAACCTGTTTTGAGACAATTTACACTATTCCAGAGAACATAAGTGGGTGAGGTTAGACTCCGTGTGTAAATATTCGTCAATACCCCTTTCAAATTTGACATGTCATCCAAATAACAGGTTATCCGGTTAACCTTTCGGTTATAGTTACCGATTAACCGGTTACGATTCTTGTTACCTGTAACATCCGTAGTATATAGTAATATGCAAATTGGCATAACCAGTTCTTCGTGTGGAAGTTCAGGGCTACGAATGTAAGACACAGTCGACCCCTTCAGGGTTGAGCATGTTTTTCTCTGACTGGATTTGCTGTGTCTTTGTGCCGTTAATATAACATTTGGTGGCAGCGATACATAGGCAGAAACGCTATAGATGCAAACAAAATACACATACCATACACTCGTAAAGAGGCAGAAACGCTACTCTCACCATACACTCGTTCAGACGCGGAAAGGCTATTCTCACCATACACTCCAACAGAGGCAGAAACGCTACTCTCACAGAGGCGGAAACGCTACTCTCACCATACACTCGTACAGAGGCAGAAAACGTTACTGCAGAAACGCTACACTCACAGAAGCGAAAACGCTACTCTCACCATATACTCGTAAAGACGCGAAAAGGCTATTCTTACCATACACTCTAACAGAGGCAGAAACACTACTCTCACAGAGGCGGAAACGCTACTCTCAAAGAGACGGATACGCTACTCTCACCATACACTCGTACAGAGGCAGAAAGCGCTATTCTCACCATACACTCGTACAGAGGAAAAAACGCTACCCTCACCATACACTCGTACAGTAGCCTTTCCGCTACTCTCCCAGAGGCGAAAACGCTATTCTTACTATACACTCGTGCAGAGGCAGAAAACGTTACTCTCACCAATCATTCTTATGGAGGCAGAAAAGCTACTCTTACGAAACACTCTTAAAGGGGCAGAAACGCTACTCTCGCTAAGACGGATTCGCTTCTCTCACCAATACACTCGTACAGAGGCAGAAATCACTACTTTCACCATACAATAATACAAAGGCAGAAACGCTACTGCAGAAACGCTACTCTCACAGAGGCGGAAACGCTACTCGCACCATACACTCGTACAGAGGCAGAAAACGCTACGCTCACCATACATTCGTACAAAATCGGAAACGCTACTTTCACCATACTCTCGTACAGACGCGGAAACGCATTTCTCACCATAAACTTTTACTAAGACAGAAACGCTACTCTCAAAGAGGCGTAAAAGCTACTCACACATTGCACTCGTACAGAGGCAGAAAAACACTATGCTCACGCCTTTCAGAGGCAGAAACGCTTCTCTCACAGAGGCGGAAACGCTACTCTAACCATACACTCGAACAGACGCAGAAAACGCTACGCTAACCATACACTCGAACAGAGGCAGAAAAGCTACTCTCACTATACACTTGTACAGAGGCAGAAACGCTGCTCTCACAGAAGCGGAAACGTTACACTCGCAGAGGCGGAAACGCTCATCTAACTATACACTCGTAAAGAGGCAGAAACACTTCTATTACCATACACTCGTACAGAGGCAGAAAACGTTACTCTCACAACTCTTACAGAGGCAGAAACGCTACTCTCACAGAGGCGGAAATACACTCGTACAGAAGCAGAAAATGTTACTCTCACAAAACACTCTTATAGAGGCAGAAACGCTACTCTCACAGAGGCGGAAACTCTACTCTCACTATACACTCTTACAAAGGCAGAAACCACTACTTTTACCATACACTCGTACTGAGGCAGAAAACGTTACTCTCAACAAGCACTCATACAGAGGCAGAAAACACTACTCCCACCAAACACTCTAACATAGGTAAAAACGCTTCTCTCGCTAAGGCGGAAACGCTTCTCTCACCATACACTCGTACAGAGGCAGAAAACACTACTTTCACCATATACTCATACAGAGACAGAAACGCTACTGCAGAAACGCTACTCTCACAGAGGCGGAAACGCTACTCTCACCATACACTCTTACAGAGGCAGAAACGCTTCTCTCACAATGGCGGAATCTTTACTCTCATCATATACTCGTTCAAAAGCTAATCGCTAATCTCACCATACACACGTACAAAGGCAGAAACGCTACTTTCACCATACACTCGTAGAGACGCGGAAACGCTATTCTCAACAAACACTCTTACTGAGGCAGAAACGCTACTCTCAAAGAGACGGAAAAGCTACGCACATCATACACTCGTACATAGTCAGAAAACGCTACGCTCACCAAACACTCGTACAGAAGCAGAAACGCTACTCTAACAGAGGCGAAAAGCTACTCTCACTATACACTCGTACAGAGGCAAAAAACGTTACTCTCACCAAACACTTTTACAGAGGCAGAAACGCTACACTCACATAGGCAGAAACGCTACTCTCACCATACACTCGTACAGAAGCAAAAAACGCTACTCTTACCAAACACTTATACAGAGGAAGAAACGCTACTCTCACAGAGGCGGAAACGCTACTCTAACAGAGGAAGAAACGCTACTCTCACAGAGGCGGAAACGCTACTCTAACAGAGGAAGAACCGCTACTCTCACCGAGGCGGAAACGCTACTCTCACAGAGGAAGAAACGCTACTCTCACAGAGGCGGAAACGCTACTCTAACATAGGCGGAAACGCTACTCTCACAGAAGCGGAAACGCTACTTTCACCATGCACTCGTACAGAGGCAGAAATGCTACTTTCACAGAGGCGGAAACGCTACTCTCACTATACACTCGTACAGACGCAGAAACCACTACTTTCACCAAACACTCTTACAGAGGCAAAAAATGCTACTCTCACCATACACTCGTACAGAGGCAGAAACGCTACTCTCACAGAGGCGGAAACGCCATTCTCATACACTCGTGCAGAGGCAGAAAACGTTACTCACACCAATCATTCTTATAGAGGCAGACAAGCTACTCTCATGAAACACTCTTACATAGGCAGAAACGCTACTCTCGCTGAGGCGGAAACGCTACTCTCGCTGAGGCGGAAACGCTTCTCTCACCATACACTCATACAGAGGCAGAAAACACCACTCTCACCATACACACCAACAGAGGCAGAAAACGTTACTCTCACCAAACACTTGTACAGAGGCGGAAACAAGTCTTTCACCATACATTCATACAGAGAGAGCAATGCTTCTCTCATCATACACTCTGGTCTGGCTCTTAACTGTTCGTACAAATAATCAGTTATTAGTGTCCAACGCGCTATGTGGTAAAGTGTATCATTTCTCCAATTGAACATGTTATCGAGCAGCGGCACACAATCATTTATCATATAAAACATTCATTATTGAAATGTTTGTTTTTTATCCAAACTTACACATAATTAGAACTGTCGCAGACTGGAATACCCCCTCCCCCTACAAATTGCCTGAACTTGAATTGAACACATATGACCTTCATTTGTGACCTTTACCTTGGACACACATGCCTGAATCATTCGCTCTGCACATCGTCTAGTTATGATATACATTTGTGCCAAAGAATTCCCAATCTGACCTTGATATGTGACCTTGAACTTTGACGCACATGCATGAATGCACTTCGTCTTGTTGTGGTGAACATTTGTGCTGAACATTTTAAAATCCATACATGCATGTAGAAGTCACAGAGCGGACACGCTTTCGTCTACAGACAGAAAGACATCCGGAACGATAGACAGACAGACAAGCTGATTCCAGTATCCCTCCCCCCGACAAGGTGGTATAAAAAGTATCTCTAGGCAGAAAGGTTATAATTAACAAGCTTTTGAATCATTTAAACTTTAATATTCATATTAACAAAACAATTACAAAAATAATTAACTGAATAAAAGTTTCTTTACATACAGCAAGCTCAAAATTTCAACTTCATGGTTCAAATATATTCTTTTTTCATACTGATCGAAAATTCTCACTACAACTGTAAATACTTTTTGTCTCGATAGTCAAACTTAAACTTCAGTGGCAATATGCTTAAGGGTTTAAATCGAGAATCAATACGAGTTTGAGTCAAATTCAGCGTGATATAATTGATGTGAGCGAGAAAATTCCCCCCATTTAGTGTGACGGTTAACAGGCATCAATAGCTGAAACTATTTCACGCTTTACAGTAAAACAGTTTGGAGTTACATCAGAAACTCGGCGTCTGAACCGGAGTTGAGAAAATAATTAATCTTAAGTCCGGTAAAATATAGTCTTTGCCAGTCACCAGCAGCCAGTGCCCAGATAAGATAAACTAAATAAAAGTTCTAGATGCATGGTGATTGTCATGCACAGTGGCTGCAACGACATTTTTCCCAAACTAACGTGTTATTAACCTTTCACTGACAACATTGACGAGTCAGAACAAATGTCGAATAACTCGGCGTCTAACTCGTCGATAACGTCCGTGAGACTCTATCGATAATTGCTAAGCCATCTTCCTAAACGGCTTCTACTTGGTTCATATTTACCAATACTCACAGTAATTACTTATAAAAAAAGATCAAACTTTGACACTGTCCTATATGTTTTTCCTTTTGTAAGCGGTACCTACGGTTTAAAAGGAGAAAGAATAGCATAAAAGTGGGACACCGCTATTCTTAACACTTTGAACGCTAACGCAACGCAAATACAATGCAAACAAGAGATGTTTGTAAAACATTATGCCCCTTGAGAGCCATGTTGTGAGTAACATTTGGACTATTGAATAAAATAGGCATAGACCAATTGGAAACCGTTTTTCAGCTTAAAGCTACACTGACCTTGACCTTTGACCCACTGACCTCAAAATAAATATGATTCATCTGCTGGTCATGACCATACAGCCTACCAAGTTTTAGGTCTCCCAGCCCAATCATTCTCAACTTAATGATCGGAAACCGTTTGCTGCTAAAGGTCACACTAACCTTGACCTTTGACCCACTGACCTCAAAATCAATAGGGTTCATCTGCTGGCCATGACAACCAGCTTATCAAATTTGCTATTCCTCAGCTCTCAGAACTTTTATCTAAGTTCTCAAAATATTGATCGGAAACCATTTCTCAGCTAAAGGTCACACTGACCTCTTGACCTTTGTCCCACCAACCTCAAAATCAATAGGGGTCATCTGCTGGTCATGACCAATCATCTTAGCAAGTCTGAGGCCCCTGAGCTAAAGGGTTCCTAAGTTATTTTTTTTAAATTAATTCTATTTTTCAGCTCTACATAGGTACATTTTACAAATAGAAACAATACATTTTACAAACAGATCAACAATTCTTTTTATAGGCATATATTCAATAAAGAAAGTGACAGAGGATGTCCACAGGGGCTCCAGATAACAGGTTTATTTTATGCAGAAAATCCTTATTTCCCCACCAAACCTTACATATCGACCACCAAAGGGAACCGTCTTTTCCAGACGATTCCAATAAGCGGCAAACCATCAGGATTGGGAGAAAAAACAAAGAAATGTTGTAAATATGTGTCATTTACATATTGTTATATGGGACCCTTGTTCAAAAAGAAGGAAAAATAATTTCTGCAAAAATGTTGTGGATAGTAGAGCGGTGAGCATTTGCCTAAAACTGGCATATGCTAGTCACTCTTATGGATTTCAATGGATAAATTTCACAACTGACGTAAAAGATTAATCTATATAACAAAAGGTTTAACAAGTATTTCATAAAGAGCTGGTGTTTGGCTGTTTTAGAGAAAGAATGAAAGAAAGGTACATAGAGGGAAGAAAGAAGAAAACAGATATAACAGTTTGATGGCTTGGTGCAAAACTATTGCAACTCCTGCACACATGTGAAGGAGTTACAATAGTGTTGAACCAAGCCATCGAGTTGCTACCAGTATCGAAAGCAAAAGAGAAGGTAGGCTAATAGAAGGTGTCTAAGGGTGTCAATGTGACACATGTAATATATAATTATCTTTCTCAATATATCTTAGTAAACACTGCAAATCATGCAAGGATCAAGCTCAACATATGTTTTAAAAGACAATAAATAATAAATGTGTATAAAATATTTCATTATTTAGATTAAACAGAAAATAGGCTTATTAGTGTTGTCCGATATGTCATAAGATTGGGCTCCGTTCGATTTTCGTGCCAAATTTGATTTTTATTTGTTTTAAATGATAGCCGATTGTATCCTTAATTGAAATAAACTGGGTTACACATTTTCCAACCCTGTAACCTTCAAATATAGGTCAAGGTCACTTCGGAATCTATATTGATGTGGTACTCTGGAGCATTAAATCGATAAAAATCAAAATCTGAATATTTTCATCATGCTAATGTATGGATCACTATATTTAAACTTGATGTCTGATAATACCAATTTCGTTGTCTTATGCCCAAGGTCAAGGTCATTCGTTCAGGTCAAATTTGAGATATAGGTCAAATGAGGGGATTTTTTAAAGTTTGGAATGGTAGAAACAACCCTGAATTACTGTGTTTAAGCCCAAATGCATGTTTATAAACTGATTCTAGATAAAACTAGAAGAGAGGATCTTGCAGGACACACCACACACAAAACAACAGCCATCCGAAGACCGCTGAAGCAAGTTCAATGCCAACACATTCACACAGGCACATATATATACAGGAGTACGGCCTAAAAATGGTCTGTGTCAAAAACGCAATTGGGGGTTTAAACCGGTTTAGGGGCGCCAAACCTCACTCTTATCCCATCATCACACCATCAAACGTACACTTTATCTAAACAACTGCAATAATAAGAGCACAAGGCATTTATATAATTTATATAGTAGTTCACCATTTAGTTTGTACAGAAACTATATTATACAGTAGTCAGACCGCAACATTTTAACCTGATTGTGCCTTTCTACTTAAATTGAATGATACAATCATGACTGTAAACGTGTGCATTCTTTGCACGGGAGCACTGACGTGTAAGAAACGGGTGAACTCGGACAAGATCGCAAATTTAGTCAAGGTTTACTTGAACGATTTACGTTAGGATATAGCTGTATTGAACCAATTCATGATCGTTTAAGCAGCGTGAGAGAGGCTCATTACGGGAAAATTTGCTACCATAGTAACTGTAGGAAACAAATAATAAATAAAGTTATGATAAAATGCATCAGAGTAAAACGCAAAACCTCTACACACAAACGAACAAGGAGACCATCTGCAGAAACAGACACATCCTGTCCTAAAATTAAGGGCACGGTCTGAACCCAAAGATCCGCTGTGTGTATTTTCGCAATGCAAATTTTGAGACCACAAGGAGACTCTTCACAGAGTGTTTTCTGAAAACAATGGTGAAACGCTACTTCAACTGAAGAGTAAAACACATGATAATAAACTTTTGTTATAAGAGAACAATATTAACAGTTAATAATGATAGTATATAAAATAGTCAAAACTGCTCACGTAAACATGTGTTACGAAACAGTTTGTTATATATACAGATGATCAATGTATTTTTGTTTTGAAATTGCTTTGTATGGTGCTCTATATCATATAAATATACTGTTATTATGCATGTAAAAAAATTACATTTGCCATATTTATTTATTGATATGAATGTAAATGGCCAATTACGTTTTTGCTGACTTGCCAATAAAAATTGAACTTGAATATGTGAACACGCTTAATTGAACCAGAAAAATCCGGTGGTGCTTTTGCAGTAGAGAATTATTATCATAGGAACTGTGTGTGGTCTTCTTAGCATACAGGGTAACCAACGTAATTGTGACCTTGTAAAATCAATATGTGACGAAGAATTATTTGTTGTTGTTCATGAACTCACTACCGTAGCCAGCCAGTGTTCTGAGTATGGCAGATGTAAACAAGGAATACATGTATATTTCAATCTTGACAGCATGTCAAGTAGAAATACATGAGCCTCCAGACTATAAAACACGCATGAAGAAATTGATAGAAAAGAAATTAGTATATGTTCAATTCGTCAAATCGACAAGGAAAAAGGAACCGGAAAGCAGACCTCACCATTGCCCCATTTTGTCAGAGAAAATATATTGATTGATAAGAAGATACAAAAAAGTATCTAGTGTAAGGACATTGACATGGGAAAGGTTAAAATGACAGATGTTGTCTGTCAGAAACATCATGTAGAATACTCGAACGGTTACAGGCAAGGCATGATTCGAAAACGGATACCGCGTACCGACAGATTGTACAAACACCACTTTCATTAGGTAGGTCACTTGCCATTCGACCCAGAGTTCGTGACAACAATCTTGTGACACATTTTTACCATAAATCATTGATATTGAAACAATAATTGAGCAAGGTGAACTTCAACGCATGAAAGAAACAGGAGGTTCGGTTTGCCGGATTTTGTAAAAAGGGGGGTTAACATCGGGTTTGCGGTTGACAATATTGAGACTTCGAAGACATCCAAAAGGACAAAACACCTTCCATGGCAAGGTCTTTGTCATCAACCACGGGTCAGAGGATAAGGGACCTGTCAACTAACCAATTTATATTCCGGATGAAATGCCGATAAATCCTCTTGCACTGGAAGTTAAGTATCTCCCAGAGCAAGAGATCGGCAAATCAAAACCGATTTGCTTCAATAACTTCTCCCTGGGCCACCTCGAAAAAATACTATCACATGATTTCTTCAACACGTGGGCTCTAGCTACATCTCTTTTTTTAAAGGATCAAAACGAGCAGTCACAAAAAGAAATCAATTCTGAAGAGGTTTCGGCACTTTTTTTTAATAATTGACAAAGACAGACAATAGCGCTGACCTCATCGAACCTGTCCTTTCTGTCAAGGAACAGACATTGAAACCAAATGATATAATAAAAAAACGCAGCGATGCCAACATGGGCTGCAACAAAGTCTATGTTTTTTTCTTGTGCTTTCGAAGACGTCAATACTAATTCGGATGTTATAGTCCCTCTCTTCAACATATCACTGACATACTTTACTTCTCTCCACACTGTTCTCAAGTTAACCCAAAATAAGGAATTTCAGCGTATGTTATTGGCCCTATTATAACGTTAGACCTCGAACGCTATAGCCATGCCCTGCAAATTCAACAAACAGGGAATACAAACTGGATTCTTGAAGGAAATGCATACATGTATAAACGTTGACAAGAGTATCACATCACCACATGCCTTGCTATTTTGATGATGTAATTCGACATTATCGGCTGCACCGTGAACTAAGAAGTTGCCAGTGATCGTTGCTCAGCTTTGCTTGGGGCAATTCACAGTTAGAATGCAGATCTGCTGAATATTTTCTAAAACGTACAATCATTCTACACACAAGAAATCAAACCAAGAGCAAACCAAGATACTGGTTAGCTAACCCGATACTTCTCTGCATATATAGATCAGATAGAAAACTTCCTGAATATTTAGCTGCTCTGGAAGGCATGGTGATGCGTTTCGTTGCTCGTGATCTGCTGAACTATGCACGTATTATGCCTGTCCACCTTACACAGATGACATTGCTTGAGCAAGAAGATCCTGATACTCGGATGGCACTGAAAGCTGGGAACTTTGCTGTGTCAAAATCCGAGGTACCATTCACCCAGCTCGTTACAGACCAAACACTTGAGCAGGCCATCAAGGAATTAAAACGGCACGGAGGTATTGTGGGGCTCAGTCAGAATGAGCATGCACTTGTGACTCGTGACTACAGTGTCCCAAACAGCCTCCACAGTGATACAGTACTTCAGTGCATTCCCAAACTCTTCCCTGTCTGTGAAACGCCATGAATATTCTCAGCATTCTGAAGTCTTGGCAGTGTGGACAGTAGTAAATGCTCTTAAAATGCAGCATATCATTAAACTTCAATGCAAAGGCTTATTACATTTGTATGCAGGACAAATCATACACCAAAAACAAAAAGGACCTTTCCTCACTTGACGAAAACGACTGGACATGTGAAGATGCCTCAAAAGTATCTTGCACTTCCAGATCTACGTGCAGTTAGTGAATTAACACAGGGCAGTTGTAAGATCGGGTGTATATGAAGATGCAGCTGTTTTTAATAACAAACTGTCCTGCACACCAGTTTGCAAATGCATTGGGATTATATGTGAAACTGTTATCAAAGAGTTGATGCAATTGAATATCACGAATATTAGGAGCAGTAAACCCCTCATCCATATGGGGCTCAGTGGTAAAGTGCCCGACTGCGGTACAGAAGGTCGCGGATTCGATTTCCGGCCGGGTCAAGCCAAAGTGGTAGTAATGGCTTCCATCCTTGGCGCTCAAGATTAAAGGGTTAGCATTACGACTGGTTCGTCGGTGTCAGGATAAAGTGATCAGTCGGGCTTCAGTCTCTGGTGTACCTCGTTAGTTTCCTGTTAAGTCAGAGTCGTTAAATGTCACTCTCCTAATCATAATCATAACGCCATGCAATAACACCATGGACGGCAAACGCCACAAAGAAATAAAAAGAGTAAAACCTGAATATCTAGTTATAACACCATCGGGTGATACTGACGACAGAATAAGTATACAAAAAATAATTAAATGGTAAAAAATCAAAATCATAAAAGGATTCAAACTGAACCTGTTAAAACGTCATTCCTATAAGAAGATAGGTAACAGACACAATAAAACAGGTCCACGTGTTATGCAGATATGCAAATCGCCAAACAAAGACTTTTCTGGTTATCTCAAATATATATTCAAAACCAAACATTTTTTTGTAAATTTTCAAACATTGAAGACATCGAGTGACCTTGAACTTGAAGTAGGCAACACAAAAATGGGTTCACAAACTTGGAATTTACCAGGCTTTGATCTGTTAACTTTAACAAAATTGATACGAAATAAACGGTGTCAAATATCATCACACTTCCACAATTATAAGCTTTAGCTTGAAAATAAATAACAAAAAGGGAGGTAATTTTACATTTTGAATGTCGTCACAGATGAACATTGTCCACATATATTTGTATCCTATAGTAGTAGTTGGTACATTCACTTAATCATTACCCTGATTCCAAAAGCATGACTATAACCTGCAAAAATATAAAATTATGCACAAATATAGAACAAATTTGAACTTTGACCTAATTATACGACCTTGACCTTAGTCTTAGCAACCTTAAAATGTTACTGCAAGAAATACCTTTTTATTGCCAACGCATTCATGTATAAATATGTACAGGTAGGATTCAAATTGATTTTGAATGAATTTTTCATTACAGCACCCATATGTTCTTCAACCGGAAATGACCTTGACCTAGATTTAGGGGTTACAAGAGTCGGAAAATTTGTAACCATATTTTTTTGCTAATGACTAATCCTCAGCTATCATTTAAAACAAAAATATCAATTTTGGCACAAAAATCGAACGGGATGACATATCGCACTACACTATAACCATTATTGGAATTTTGTTCCCCATTTAAAATGTGACCCTGTGGGACGGGACTCTATTTAACTTTTCTGAATACGGGTATAGGGTCAGACTGTCATGTTTTGCACATATTTCTTGCGATAACAGGTTAGTTACGCTTGGTTGAGGACGAATGTCTTTAACATCGTGTAGTAAATCTCGTTACTCCCTGTAGAGACAATAGCCCATTGTCCTTATGCATACCTGAGGTATGCACACGAGCTACAGGGACTCGCGGACAGCATGCAGACATTTTAACTTTCCACCGCAGATGA
>JAULCE010030116.1:0-13805 GCA_032359355.1 Macoma nasuta | reverse complement strand
TGACTTAAAACATTCAAAACAATGTGTTGAAAGTGTGAAAAAAGCAAATATGACACTAGGGATGATTTAGAGACATCATAAAGTTTCAAGAGAAAAAGAAATTATACTTAGGCTATATAAAGCTCTAGTAAGACCAAAACTAGAATATTGCATACAGGCATGGAATCCTTACTTAGGATATAGAACTTATAGAGCAAGTGCAGCATAGAGCAACTAAAATAATCACTGAAATTTCTCATTTGTCTTATTATCAAAGACTGCATGGCTTATCTGAATATTACAACATTGGAATTGAGAAGACATAGAGGTGACCTAATTGAAACATTTAAAATATTGAATGACTTGAAAGGTATTAACAAAAATGATTTATTTACATTAAATACCTATTCGACTCGTGGGAATGCAAAAAAACTCAACAAACCAAGATCAAGATCAAGATTAAACATTATATAGAAACAACTTTTTTTTCAAGAAGAATCATAAATGCATGGAATGAACTACCAGATTATGTTGTGACCAGCACTTGTGTCAACAATTTCAAAAATAATAATATAGACAAATATTTAAAGATAAAATATGGGGTTTCTATGATATAAGTCGCTTAACCCCTTGGCCGCACTCTTTTGGGTGAGGCAACAGGTATAACAGGTATAACTTTTTTGTTGGCATTTGCGATCTACACTTAATTCCATTCAGTATAAAAGGCTTTCCCCGTTTATAGGCAAAGTTATATTAGTACTGGTAATGCGTACGAAATAGTAAAAACCGTTAAATGTTGGTAGTTTTCGGATTTTGGCTGAATTATTCACCATTTCGACTTTGAAAATTTGGTTAAGTTTTTAGGGCAATGCCATTCCTCAGAAACCATAATTATATGCTAGGGAAATGAAACTTCACACACTTATTTGAGGTCACATGGCAAAGTATTACAAGTCCCATAACTCTAGATTGGATTTTGACAGAATAATTCCCCTTTTTTGGACTTTGGTTAAAGTTTTACATGCTGGACCTTTTCTGAGAAACGGTATATGCTATTGCATTGAAACTTTACACATGTATCCAAGGTCATCACATGACCTAGTAAGACAAGTTCCATAGCTCTAGATTTATTTTGAATGAATTGTTCCTATTTTTGGACTTAGAAATTTTTTTTAAAAATTTGCATGCAAAAAGCGCATAAAGTATGTTACACTCAGGACATAAAACAATTAGTATATCGTGGGTTCACTTTAAAAACCACGCATGTGTCATTAGACATTTGCATTTTTTGCAAAATATAGAGGACTAATCCTTAAAAAACACAAAACTGCCATTTCTGCAAATTTGATTTAGGTGACTTTGGGAGAAATCGTCAGGTTTTCCTCTAAAACCAGGTACGGGTATGTGCCATTCTTAAAAAATGGCACATGCAAGGTTTTAGAAGAAAACCGACAATATGTTTTCTGTCTGACAGTTTGATGTTTGAGTAGCTGACTTACAGAAGCAAGATGGCCAGTCCAGAAGGTGACTTCATTATTTCTGTGGACGGTGAAGATATAAGATGCCACAAGGACCTCCTGGTGCAACAGAGCGACTACTTTCGAGCTTTGTTTGACAGCCAGATGTCAGAGTGTGAAAGTAACAGGGTGACCTTAACAGATATCAGCTTGGAGATTGTCACAGCAATCATTGAGTGTATAAAAACAGGCGAGCTGAGGATACAGGAGGACACAGTAACGGAAATAGCTATGGCAGCTGTTAGATTTCAGGTTCGAAAAATCCAATTCTTTAACCAATGATGTATCATGTTATTTTTAGACTAGTCTACCTTAAAAAAAAATAATGAAAAGGAATAAAATTGAAGGAAAATAAGCAATTACTCTCTTTCATACAATTTTTTCAATCATGGTCTATTACAGAGGCACCATTTCGCAAAAAGAAGCTTTTGTGAAATAAAGAATTAACTGGTAACATTTCATAAACAGAAGAGTGCAATTGAAAATTTAGGGTGGTAAAGACAGATGCTAGCTTAATGTAGATCAAAAGTAGTGCAGAAAGCTCCTATGGGAGCTTTCTGCATTACTTTTGACCTACATTAAGCTACCACCTTCTCATAAGCTGTCAATATGAGCTATTTTAAGTGGTTATACTGTATGTGTGTTCCAGGTACCAGCTGCGATCAGGAGTTGCGAGTCTTACCTCTCTTCCTCTCTTGATGATACCAACTGCTTCTCACACTGGCAGCTTGCCAAATCTCTCTGTCTTGACCATTTGTACAGCCTGGCGAAAAGGCACGTCCTCTACTACTTTACCAATGTTGTGAACAAGCCGGAATACCTGTCCCTTGACGCTGATCATCTTGTCGAGTACCTGTCTGACAAGCATTTGAATTGCCAAGGAGAACTTAATGTTCTTAAAGCTATTGACACTTGGGTGACATACAACAGCGGTGATCGCTTGAAGCATCTGGACAAACTTCTAACATGTTTTCATGCAGAAGATTTGCTGCCGTCAGAATGGGATGAAGTTATAGACCATCCTCTGTTGTCTGGCACGGGGACTGCACCAAATTGGATCAGAGAAAATGAAGAAATGAGGAAATTTTCTGTTCCAAGGCATACAAAATACAAAACGTTTGAAAGTTCAAGTCCACTCTCAAAAGAAGAAGAGGACAATGTGGGAAGAAAACCAAAGAAACAGGTATTATAATAATAGTCACTTCTACTTAATCCTTTCCTCAGCAAACTATTATTAAATTTATCTACACTGAAGGAAAAGGAGGAAAAGAACGAATACCTAGGCAAAAGAAAAGTGCAAATTTTGAAATGTATTAACCTTTAGCCCGCCAGTCACAACCCTGGTGATTTTTCAAACAGCTTGGATCAGGATCAGACTCTGAGTAACTCGGCGTCTGATCCGGATCCCAGCTGTTTGACACTCAGACAATAGTTTCACCAATTTTTAAGTAAATCCAACAACATTTAAACTTGAAGCAGACAACAATTTTAGCAGACGACAATTTTAGCGGCGGGCTAAGGGTTAATATTTGAACTGAACACAACGCTGGGCCAGTGTCATGGGAAAACAGGCACTCAGACATGCCATTGTTCTGTGTCTCTGATCGTGGTCTACAATCATAGTAGAAGTAATAGTCAACTTTCTAACTATCTGCTTCTCAAATCAGCGCACTGTTGGCCACTCGACCGAGAAGCATCGCATTTGTAATCAATATGTCACATAGCAATGTTAACAAACTGCGCAAAATACAGTCAAAACTTATCGATTAAAAAGAAAACATGCTGTGCTTGAAAATAACATCTGAACCAAACACAGAGGTTTTTGCTTTGTGGACATATGCTGCAGTTGGTAGGACTATTTTTATAAGTCTCCAAGTCTTTATAAGTCTTGTAATTCAATTTGAACTTCGGATAATTCGAAATAATAAAAAATAGTCCCGACCTTTGACATAACAAGTTTCCACTGTACCATGATTTATACTATAATCACCCTAAGTTTTGGCCAGTAGGGCTTGAGCAAATAGTGTAGACCCTGACGAGACTGCCCATGATGAACGAGTCTGATTAGAGTCTGCTTTTGATGCTTCTCTGACCAATCATATTTAACTCTTTATTTCATGGTAAAATCATGCTTATTTGAGCTTTCAGGCTAATAACAGCAGTTCTTCTCATGGTCGAATACTTGGAGAAAGCAGTATGTCCCTGTGATCAGTCGATATCGTGGGTTTGATAAAATTGATTTTATCACGCTACCTGATATATATGCCTTTTTACACCTCTGTAACAAACAACTTTGGAAAATGGAGTATTTGCTCAGCATGAGAAAATGCTCCATTCTCCACATTGTTTTCAAATTTAAACAAAATTTGATTTTGTGTTTTCAATTTTTGTAGATTGTTTTCCTTTTCAAGAGATGTTTTCATTGTGAATGAGTCAATAATATAGCAAATGAGGTTATGGCTTAGTGGGAAACACAAACTTTTGGCAGGGTCTTGAATTGTTGGTGGTGCCTGAGTCCACCTTTCAATATTGTGACTCAGGGCTCCTGATACCGGTAAGCAAGTATATCGTAAGTATTGTTTGATATGTTTCAAAATTTCTATACCAAACCCTATGTTGTGACCATTCATTAGAATTGTCTTTTAAAGACGATTCTAATGAGTGGTCACAGCATAGGGTTTGGTTGAAAATTAATGATTTTAGAATTTGCGATACATACTTTATCTAGCACCCTATTGTCACTTTTCACCGTAGTCCTTCCCAAATTATCACTTGAAGAGAAGGTAGGACTTTATTAACTCTGGAAGGGGCAGTTCCATCACATTATCCACAAGATCGGGCATGAGCATTTGCCGTAGAGCCATCCTTACTATCTGCTTCAGGTCACTAGGCTGGGTGGCCACCAATAGTAGAATGGTCTTCATTTCCTCTGGCAGGCTATCACACACGTGTATATGTAATGGGTTGTATCTCTGAGCTGCCCGCAAGGTTTGCTCGAAAATGTCCGGAGAGTTATACATGCAGTGAGCGAAATGAAGGATTGCGAAAGGATCACGTCTGCCACCTAGTAGTACATCCCCAGTCGTGTAATGTATTCTCGCACCATTGCTAATCAAGCACTCAACAATACTGAAAGACTCAGAACTTCCAATGTTTTTGAAGTATTCAGCAACTGGAGATAGGTAGGGATCCACATAGCTAAAGTTTTCTCCGTATGCATTCACTTCAGCTCCACAGTCGAGGAGCATTTGTACAATTTCTTTGCGTTCTTTTATACCTTCTGTACTGCATGCAATCATCAAAGGTGTTGCGCCTGCCTCTGTTCTCTCCTCAGGATCGGCACCTTTCTGCAGCAGCAGGCGGCATATATCAGAACGCCCTTTCACAATGGCAGTGTGCAGTGCTGAGAAGTTGTAATTGTCATTTCTGGACATTTTTGGATTTTTGAAAAGTAGCAGATTAACTATGACAATATTTCCACTTTCTATGGCTATCTGGAGTACTGACTTTTGTTCATACAATGGTGGACACTGTATATTATAGTCAGCCCCGTGTTGTAACAGCAGCCGCACCAGATCTATTCTGTGGTCTTTGCATGCTTTCATGAGTGGGCACATACCACATCGGTTGAAAACATTTGGATTTGCACCATACTTTAGTAGCACTTCTATACCTTTAATACCATCCAAGGGAGCGAGAACAATTTCTGGCCCCATGAAGTAAAGGTTGTCCGCCCTGGCACCATTTTTAAGGAGGAGTTCTGCACACTCAGGGTGATAGTTCTGTATAGCCAGATTGACAGGCTCTGTGGTGGTGAAACCAAGCTTGTTTACTTCATCCATCCTCCGAATCTCAACACCAGGCTCATTAAATGTCAGCATAGCCCCATTCTCAATCAGTTTTTCTATCGTGTCATAGTGACCACATCTTGCAGCAAGATGTAACGGGGTGTATCCTATATCATCTGTTATGTTTATGTTGGCACCTTTTTGTAGTAGAATCTCAACACAATTTACATAATTTGTGTAGGCAGCATAGTGCAATGCTCGTAAACCATTTTTGTGTGGTATATTTGTATCAAAGTCCCACCTTAGTATTGTCAGTATGTCTTTCAAGGGTGACCTGTAGTTTATTGCTTTCACTAACAGTTTCAGAACATCTTCTGTTGTCCAACTCCTCGACGCTGCTTCCTTCCTTATTTCACTTTCTGCTGCTGTAGCGTCTCTGTCTTCTCTAGCAGTGAATGCATTTACATCAGGAGTCTCTTCATCACTGTCAGCTTCTTCATTGTTTACTCTATTAACAGCATCAGGTGGAGGACTGGTATTTTCTACAGCATGGTCATTATTGACTACAGAGGGTACTTCTGCAGCTACACTGTTTGATTGTTGACTGGTATTTGCTTGACCAGGACTATGTCTAGATGTCTCTTGATTGTTTTCTTCTCTCCGTAATCGCTCTCTCCAGGACCCTGTCCTATATGAACCAGCAGTATAACTTGGAGAACTGTCCTCTCTGTGGAGACTGTCATTCCTGGAGTCATTTGTAGCACCATTTGTATAATCGCTTCTGGCTAGTCTGTCCCTCCATGGCCTAGAGGAGGTGGCAGGAGTATTTTCATCCCTCCGTAATCTTTCTCTCCAAGATCCTCTTCTGTACGATCCTGGCACATATTCTTTTGCGCTGTCATCTGTATTTAGTACATCTTTAACTGATGTTGCAGCTTCAGATGTATTTTCTTCTCTATTTAATCTCTCTCTCCACGACCCTCGTCTGTATAATCCTTCTGTATACTGAGATTGGACTTCATCTGTTCCTGTGGTGACCCTCGAAACTTCAGATGTATTTTCTTCTCTATTTAGTCTCTCTCTCCATGACCCTCGTCTGTTTAATCCTGCTGTATACTGAGATTGGACTTCATCTGTTCTTGTGGTAACCCTAGATAATGTTGAAACTGTAGATGTATTTTCTGTCATGCCTAATCTCTCCCGCCATGACCCTCGTCTGTATGATCCTGGTGTATACTGAGGCTGGTCTTCATCTGTTCTTATGGTGTCCCTAGATAATGTTGAAACATCAGGTGTATTTTCTGGTGTGTTTTCTGCCATACCTAATCTTTCTCGCCATGACCCTCGCCTGTATGATCCTGGTGTGTACTCTTTGGGGCTAGCATCATTAGTTATTCTGTCTCTTACAGATGTTGAAGCATCATGTGTTCCATCTTCCCTGCCCAGTCTTTCCCGCCATGATCCTCTCCTATATGATCCTGCAACATACTCTTGAGGACTTTCATCTCCAATCAAGTTTGCCCTCCAGGGTGTTGCAATATCATTTGAGCTTTCCTCTCTGTTTAATCTGTCCCTCCATGTGCCAGATGAACTTTCATTAAAACTTTCGCTCCTGTTTAAATTTTCTGTCTGTGGTCTTACACTGCTTTCATGAGTACTTTCATCACCTCTGAATCTTTCTCTCGATGATGACCTATTTGTTTCTGATATGCCATCATCAGTTGCTGCTTTATCACTTGAAGGCCCTGTTGAGATATCTCTTGTACCATCTTGGATAATTAACTTGTGTGTACTGGAGTTGATGACAGTGTCAGTGTTCTCGCTCCTTGATGCAGCCACATCATCACTGGCAGCTTTAGTGGCTTCCTCAGCTGCATCTTGAAGCTCCAGCTGCCTCATATCTTGGGCTATCAGTTCTGCGATATTGTTTTCTAGGGAGCGTATGGTACCGTTACTTCTTGTTCTTGAGTTTGTCCTGTGACCCTGAAATCACAATATAGACAGATACCGAGTAAGTTTAACCCTTTCCTCCACAAGCTATTTTTAGACTTGTCCTTAGGGACTGATAGAATCTGATGTAAAATATGAATCTCTAGGCTAATTAAAACAAGCATTTTCTTTGAAAAGATATCCCTCTACAATGATGCCTTGTTTGTGATTGATGGCTTGTTTGTGAATGAAGGCCTTTATGTTCAATGTGCAATTTACCTGCAAATTTCTTTACACAAGAAATAAGCGTTTGAACAGAAATTGAGTAATCAACAAATCCAAAAAAGGTTTCATGAAATTCTATCAGCTATTTACTGAGATATGGTTGTGTTCATTGATTTTCAATAAATCAAGGGCAATAACTCTAAAGCAAATTGACCAATCTCAAAATAAAAAGGACACCCAGGCATCATTGCAGTATGTTGGTCCATGTTCATTTCAAGTTTCATGAAATTCTGGCATTGGACATGGATTTTTTAATCAATCAAGGGCAATATCTTAAAGGAAAGATGATCATTCCAAAAGAAAAATGGATGGGCATCATCACAGTTTGTTGGTTCATATTCATTTTAAGTTTCATGGACTTCTACCAGCTAGTTACTGAGAAATGTCTGCAAACGTAGATTGTTTTAATAAATCAAGGGCAATAACTCTTAGCAAAACTGACCAATCCAAAATAAAAGTAGACAGGCATCATTGCAGTTTGTTGGTTCATATTTATTTCAAGTTTAATGAAATTCTACCAGCTAGTTACTGAGAAAAGGCTGCAAATGTAGATTTTTTCAGTAAATTAAAGACAATAACTCTTATGAAAATTGATGAATAAAAAAAACCCAGACAGGCATCATCGCAGGATGTTGGTTCATATTAATTTCAAGTTTCAAATCATTCTAGCAGCTAGTTACTGATAAATGGCTGGTGACTGACGCACCCACACATTTTTTAATAAAATCAAGGGCAATAACTCTAAGATAAATTGACAAATCCCCCAAAAATTGGAGGGGCATCATCGCAGGATGTTGGTTCATATTAATTTTAAGTTTCAAAAAATTCTAACGGCTAGTTACTGAGAAATGGCTGGTGACGGACGGACACATGGACGCACTGACGGACGGATGCATGCACGGACGGACAACGCCATTTCAATATCCCCCTCCCTATGAAATAGGCGGGGGATAAAAAGTATAGTTTTGAATTGTTTTGAAATCATTGTAGAAAATAGATTATTTGCTTGTTTCGACCAAATGCTCCATTTGCAACAGTGTTTTCAATAGTCATCAGTTAAAGCGCTGCTAAAAGGCGCTTCTATAGAGGAAAGGATTTAAAAGTAGTTTCCCAGTGATTGTAACAGGACTTACTGGGGACATATGATTATAAGTTTGTATGAGGGAGCCCTGATGTACAAAAACAAACCTTTGAACATTGCGTACACTGTAGACTCAGATTTATCATTTACTCTTACTCTATAGTATTATGCTATTTTAGACTCATTCCAAATTAGTATAATATGATAAACAGGATAATATCTAGGGAAAAGGAAAACATCAATTTCAAATGTCATTAGAATCATTGTGAAAGATTGAGTATTTGCAGTACAATAGCGTTTTTTTTTCCAATTTTATTCCACTTGTGGACAATTTTGTGAAAGCTGGGCCAGACCAGTCGCTCCATTTCTTAGTCAACATCTGATCAGTGTCTGTACTGTCTCACACTTGTCAGATTAATTATAATGTGTTGTCTACCCATGAATCGAGCATAAGGGTCCCAGTGATTGGCCTGGGTCAACAATACCCTTTTTACAGTGAAAAACTTCAAATATAAGTAAAACAGTAATCATAAATGGATTTGGCTATTGTGGTTATTCTACAATTAGCCGTATTTTCACAATCTTTTGGTGTAAGGGAAATAATCAATACAGGGGCTTTTTAAAATACATGTAATGCTATTAGATTATCTCCCTTGCTATGAGTTCACAATATTTGTTTTCACCAATAATAGTTTCCACATTAACTGATTTAGAGACTAATTGACAAAATGTAGCATTTGGACATACTACAAATCAAATAATATATTCAAAATGTGTGGCCATTGATTATGAGAACATGCCGGGTGGTAGAACCTCACAGATATGATAATTGCGCAATAAACCCCACTCACGCAAAATACCATAATTACTCCAAGTCTGATGCCACCTCAGGAAATAGTTATTTCACTTTAAAATAATGTGTTTAAAGTAATCAACTAGGTAGGCAAATAGTGTAGACCCTGATCAGACTGCTCCAACAGGAGCAGTCTGATCAGGATCTACACTATTTGCTATCATGTACATCTGGCTGAAAACTTAGAGTAATTACAGTTTCTGTGACATTTAGAAAGTTATCGTTTTTCTTCCAGACTAATTCAGAAATATAATCTTAGAAACAAATGTATTGGTTCCTAGATCAGGCGCACTCAATATCTGGCCTGATCTAGATCCAAACTGTTTACATAGGAAATCATTGGTGTTCAAGAATGAGCTGTGATCATGCTTAGAGTTCAAAAAGTTACCTGGTTATAAGATGCCTCAGCCATCTTGGTTGTATACACTGTGTGGAGATATTTTTACCCCCAGTCACTGGCAGTATATTTTCTAAGAGGCTGGAGCTGTATCAGCTACTGGTGTAAGGTACTTATCTATAATATCCTAGAATGCCAGGAGTTATCATGTTGCTGTGAGAGACTAGATTATGAACATGTGTGTAAGCTGTATAATTTAGATATTTATCCCTTTCTGACGCAGCACAAAACATTGTGGAAAATGAAGCATTTGCTCATCCTGAGCACCACTCTCCACAAAGTTTTCAAAGCCATTCAACTTGAGCTACTTATATGGTTCAGACCTTTGGAAACGATTTGATCCAGATTAAAACTGTGTGTTTGCACTATTTTGTCGATTTCCTTTTGAATTTTCAAAGACAATTTTAATGAGAAATATCAGTTTGTTTGACTAACAGAATTCAAAAAATTGGAGTTAATTTGCTTTAAATATTTATTTTCTTTGTATTAAATGCTTTTCACCAAACAAAAGTAGTATTTACAGAGGCATTATAAAACATGCATTTATGTTTAATTATCTTTGCCTCTGGGATCTTCATGATTAGAACCATACCTTTTGCAAAATCATTCAATGTTTTTTTTATTTCTAGTACAAAAAGGATAGACTCAATTTCATTCTGAGAATCAATAAAGCTATCTCTTTATGTCTACACCCCCTGCAATATTAATTAGCTATTTTATTATATAAAGTATGAAAATAAGGCAATTAATTCAAAAACAGGTCACTCTCAGTCCACAAAGATCCAACAATCAAACAGTCATTGTGTACCATGTTCCATTTTCTCACATGTTTCAAAGACATTCAAAATTGGTGTTTTTTCTTTCTTCTTGATAATTAAAATTTCTATTTGTCATATACTTTCATTGTGAATGAGTCTAACAAATGCATATGGGCTTTAATTCCTAGCATATTGCATATTTCAACTGGATAGATAATAAACACTGTGTAATCTAGAAGGAAAAGGAATAAATGTCTACCACATGGGGCATCATGCCACATGTATTTGGAGATAAGGGAAAGAAGTTTAGCTCAGTAGTGCTTCCTTGCATCTAGTAAGCCTACAGGTAGATAATACATCTAGCTTGTCTGCCAAGAATGCGCTGCATGACTATAATAGCACTGACTGGAATCACTATGGTCTTGTCTGAGCATAATCCCCTCACTACAGCATAGCAGAATCAACAGGTCTCACTTTCACTCAACTTCCAACTCTGAGATCTTGCTCAATCTCAAACTATTTCAACTTTTGATTTCTCATTCAATTTTATAGCATCATAGCATGTGGGCTTAGTGCAGTATGGTTGTAACTCCTTCACATTTGTGAAGGAGTTACAACCCTATTGCACGAAGCCCACACAGTCTGATTAGGCTCGTCACTATTTGCCAATACCCTGCTGGCAAGTAACTAAAGAGAACCCAGTAAATACAGTTGGTTATCAAGATGCTTAGAAATCTGTTCTCAATAAAAAAAATGTTTATCAGAAACTACTGTCCGACCTGTATATAGTGGCCATTATAAAATGAGGCATTGGTGTCTGTAAGACAATTGGTTGCCTAATACAGAATAAAAGCAATGCAAAAAGCTCTCAAAAGAGCTTTCTGCATTACTTTTGTTTTGCATTATATGACCAACTGTCAATAAAATTCCGAGACACAGGTTTGACTGTAGTGGTGTTCATATTTTATTTGCAGGATTTGACCAAAGGAGAGTTTGAGAAGAACCTGGATTCCCTGCAGCTTACAGAAGGAGAAGACTACATCCACTTTAACTGACAAACATGTAGTTTAACCCTTTCAATGCTGAACTTTCAAACAGCTGTTCAAGTTTTGAAATATGATTGGATCTACACTGTTTGCAAAGTGCGTATAAACTTGTTCAATGCTTAAGCAATCCTAAATGCTCCATTTCCTACAATGATTTTATTACAATTCAAAAATGGCCTTTTTTCTGGCCTAGATTTTCACATTTTTCATCAGACTCTTTTCTTGTTGATAAGTCTAAAACAAAGCTGGGGGGAGTGTTTACATATACAGTCAAACCTGTCCATCGCGGCCCACCAAAAGGCAACTAATTTTAGAAACTTCAGACCGGTGGGTGCTAAATGTTGGCTGAAAGTAATGCATAAAGCTCCTACAGGAGCTTTCTGCATTACATTCATCCTGCATTAAGCAACCATCTGTCTTAGTATCAATCCATACCCGTTTAAAGAGTGGCCGCTTAAGAGAGGTTTCACTGTAGCACACAGTGCATAATTGTCATGTTTTGCAAAAACATGTAGAAAGCACAGGGCTATAGCATTGTTCATCAAAGTTTTTAATTTCTCAGCCAATCCCTCTCTTTCAAACCATTCATTACAATTGTCTTTTTAAGACAACTCTAATGATGGTCCCGACATAGGGTTTGGTTGAGAAATAAAGATTTTAGAATTGTGGATACATGCCTTATCTGTAGCCCTGGGGCCGTATTCACAAAGCGTCTTAGCTACTCGCGACTAAGGTGATTATTCTAACAGCTTGGATCAAGATCAGAGTAACTCGGCATCGGATCTGGCTCCAAGCTGTTTGACACTCAGACAATAGGTTCACAATTTTTTTTAAAAAAACGGATGATATTTAAAAATGAAGCAGACGACATTTACAGCAGACGACAATTTTCGTAGCAGGTTAAGGGTTAAATGAATAATAATTAGGTAAAGGAGGAACTTTCAGTGATGTGAGTCAACAGGAAACGTGCATGCAGGACCAGCAACAGACAGTTGCTAACCATTTCAATGCTGAATTTCAAATGGACCAATCCAATTTTGAAATTTGAATATGTTTGAGGATGTTCTCCCCTTATTATTAAAATATGAAAAAAGTGTAGCGCCCTGATCAGAAGGTTCGGTTAGAAACCCTCTACTCTGGGTCTACACTGTTTGCAAAGGATGTATAAACTCGTTTTCCACACTGAAAGAAATTCTTGATATGGACCATTTCAAGGGAGCTTACTGTGAACAAGCTGGTTACGGTATCAGTTTTATCTAATCAGTAGCCTCCCTTAAGCAACAGTGAATCATGAAGTTATTATAAAATTTAATACACATTTTTTTAAGCTCTCATAGAAATTCTGACAATTTAAGGCCAATATTTTTTCTAATTAAAAACCAAACCTGTCTTGAACAGCCATCAAATAAGGTATCATAGAGACTTTTATTGACAGGTGGTTACTTAGTGCTAAAAGAAAGTAATGCAGACAGCTGTATTAAAAGCTTTCTGTATAAATTGTTATCTGCATTAAGTGACTATCTGGCTTAAAGACCACCAATACCTTATATTTCAGTGGCCTCTTAATACAGGTTTGACTAAAAATATATGAAATGAAAGTAGAAATATAGGGCCATCTTTCGAAGACGCTGTATTCTCTGAAAATCATTTCAGTTAGTTTTCCTATGGTGAATATTAAAATGCTATTTTTATGGCAGGTGACTTACTTGATATTAATTCAGAAATGATCAGAAAAACCCACAGACTACACTGTAGTACATAAACTTTGAAAACATTTAGGGAAATGGAGCATTTTCCCATCATGAGCAAATGCTCCATCTTCCAGATTGTTTTCAAAGACATTCAAAATTGGCATTTCCGTTAACATTAGATATTTATCCTTTTAATCATATTCTGTTTTTGTGAATGGGTCTAAAAATAGCATATTAGGTAAAGTATTAAGTGGCATGCAAAAACTAAAGTGTTTCTTTTTGTTATAGGAATATAACTATTAGCACATTTAGTATTGGGATAACTCTGTTTGCTAACAGCAGAGTTTACAACTAGTGTATGACCTATTCAAACAGCCTAGATCAACATCCTGGGCCCGTATTCACAAAGCTTCTTAGTAAAATCTTAAACATAAGTGAATATTTCAAAAGCAGATTTCTCTTTATTTACAAAAAAATACTT
>JAULCE010030005.1:0-13806 GCA_032359355.1 Macoma nasuta | reverse complement strand
TAAGAAAACATGCTTTAATGTCAAGGTAAGATATTTGCAAAAAATGGCTCCAACGTTTTAAATTTGGCGCAAACTTTCCTTGTTTGGCGAAAAATATGGCGTGAGAAAAAACGTACCCAGGGGGAACCCTGTTAACAGTTGTAAGATATCAATGACAGCAATATTCAGCCTGATTCCCCACATGCATGACTGGATTATGATCCTTGAAATTGTCAAAATGGCTATATTATAGTTAGTGAACACATTTATTCTCTAATCTTCACCAACTGTTTGCTAATTCATCTTCCCTTTGTTGCTCATACATACAAATATCAAACGAACCAAGCCAGTAGGGCATAGGCCCTACACAGTTGACTGACACAGTAGACCCCAATTGGATAGGTACTTGTTGACATTGAAGGTCAGGGCCCGTAATATGCACAAAACACCTAAGGAGAAAATTAAGGAAATTGCTTAGAATTTCAAATATTCCTTAACTCAATTAAATCCAAAAGAAAGAAAATTGTGGAAAAAAAGATAACATTACATTTAATTTCATTATATCTTCAGGTTGCGCAGACAAAAGTGACACACTTTTAACTGATTTGAACACAAATTGAGTCCGAAAAATTTCTGCTTACGAAGGCTTCAGTTGTCCTAAGGTTAAAATTTGCCTAAGGTGCTTTTTGAATACGGGCCCAGATTCTTTCCCTAGACAAAATGGTGAACACTAAATACATTCATTTATAAATGTACCTCTCTAATGAGATCTCTCCATCGTCCCATAAACATATGATTTCCCCCATAGTTGGTCTTGAGATCTTGCGCATGTGTGAGACTATGATGTCTTTATTTAGGCATGTGATCAGGTGTATTTATAGGTATGAGATCAGGTCTTTTGAGCTCGACTATTTGAAGAATATAGAGGGTTGTTACAGTTACTTTTGCGTCGGCGTTGCCCACTTGGTTAAAGTTTTTTGTGTACGGCCTTTTCTAAGAAACCATATATACTATAGCCCTAAAGCTTCGCACACTTATTCAAGGTCATCACATTATCTAGTGGTACAAGTCCCATAACTCTGAATTGAATTTTGACTGAATTATTCCCCCTTTTTGGATTTAGAAAGTTTGGTTAAAGTTTTGCGTGCAAGGCCTTTTCTCAGATACCATATACCATATATACTATTACCCTGAAACTTCACACACTTAAACAAGATTATTACATGACCTTATAAAATAAGTTTCATAATTCTTGATTGAATTTGGGCTGAATTTTTCCCCTTTTTGGGCTTTGAAAGTTTGGTTTATTGCCCTGAAACTTCACAAACTTTTTCGAGGTCTTCACATTATCTAGTTGGACAAGTTCGATAACTCTAAATTGGATTTTGACTGAATTATTCCCCTTGTTGGGCTTTGAAAGTTTGGTTAAAGTTTTGCGTGCAGGGCGTTTTCTCGGAAATTGGGACTTCACACACTTATCTGAGTTCATCACATCACCTAGTTAGACAGGTCCCATAACTATTGGTTTGATTTTGTTTGAATTTTCCCCCCTTTTTTGACTGAGAAAGTTTGGTTAAAAAATTGGATGCAAGGCCTTTTCTCAGAAACCATGTATGCTTTTGCATTGAAACTTCACAAACGTATTTGAGGTCATCACATAAGTCCCATAAGGCTAGATTGATTTTCGCCTGAATTATTTTCCCTGTTTTGACTTAGAAAGTTTGGTGCAAGTTTTGCGTGCAAGGCCTTTACTTAAAAACTATACATGCTTTTGAATTGAGACTTTACACATTAATCGGAGGACTTCACATGTCCTAGTAGGACAAGTCCCTAAACTATTGATTTTACTTTGAATGAATTATTCCCCCTTTGTGTCAAGTAATCGAGCTTGCTGTCTTACGGACAGCTCTTGTTATAGGTATTATAGTATTTCATTTCTTATCAGACTAACTAACACTTACGTGAGTGTTAACCTCTGATTGAACAATGGGCCTTTCAACTGCAAGAGTTAACCCTTTTCATGTGTCCCTACAGTCTGGAGTATGTTGATTTAAGGCCGGAAAGGTGAATAATGGTCTATTCAGTGATTCAAGTTAACCCCTCTTTTTAAAGGTGCCACAGTGTCTGGCTTGTGTGTATACCGGACCGGATGTTGAACAATAACCCATTGATCTGTCGAGGTGTATCCCCTCTTATTCAACAGTGCTCCAGATAGTGTCCATACATCGGTATTTTACAGATACATAATTCGTCTGTACGCATGGAAAGTCGAATTCATATGTAGTCATTACGTATATTGTTTTGCCGATATGTATTCTACGCCCAAACTATCCGTATACCAGATCTACCCTTCTCTCTAAAATAATGTGTCTGCTACTAAAAGTCATAAAGGGTTGTGGAAAATCTTATCCGTCATGGGTTATCTATAACCCTGCGTGCAAGCATTCGTTTCGCTTTGAATTCAAGTTACTTCTACAAGGCAATGGTGAAATAACTGATAGCTCCAGCCCGCATTTATTCGGTTTGCGTGAAATTCGGTAATCTAGGCGAGAAAATAAGGGCAAGGTGTTGTTGGCGGAGCTAACCTTTATATTGACAATCTCATAGAAAATGGAGCGTTACATTGTACGGTTAAAGATTGCTGGGTATCGGACTCTACTTAAATCCGAGAACCAAACTGCCATGAAAATGTAGCAGAGAACCATTCGCGATTTTTTCTTAACTTTGGTTTCCTTAACAACGCAGTTCCAGCAGTATTGCTAAGGCAATAATTGATGAGATTCTCACAAAGGCCGCTGCGTCCTCCAAGACCCAAAGTAATACAGTTAGATTGAAATTCGGCTTTAGTTTAATATTCATTTGAATAAATTTCCCACTATATGAACAATTGACTGAAAATTACTGAATATTTATAAGGGAAAACATATACACTCGTGCCATTGTTTCTGTTTGATTCTCACCATGAGTTTGACATTGAACTAAAACATATAAGAAAATGTCATAATTTTCTGTTGTATTGTACATTATTTGTATCACAAAAGAGTTTCTATGATCCAAATGAAACTTCACACAGTAGTGGCTATATCTAGTCAGTAATCGTGCCCGTAGTACTGATAACTGATTGGAAATAGCCTGTACTGATAAAGCTTTATTTGGATCTGTTGCCCGAAAATTACCTGGAGCACTCCCTCCAGTCTAGTGTATGCGGAACGGGCAAACAATGGCCTATTGAGAGGTCTAAGTTAATCCCTTTGAAGAGCATTAGAGCATGACACCCAACAAAAAAAAACTCTTTAGTCATTGCTAAATATTGTTTGGCCAATCAGCTTGGAGAATTGTGACGTAATGTCCAAACTTAGATACTTACTGCCTGGTTCATTAAACGAGGCTCGGACCTTTCGTCATGGCTTTATATAGCTGACAAATAAGAGAGCAGCAAAATGATGTCATATCCATAAATAGATCTTAATCTTAAAACGAGGCTAGAGGAGAGTAAATCAGGATTTTGAGGAGCGTAAATACCTAGTTTAACCCTTCTTCATGTGACCCCCATATTTGACATGCTGTGCGCATGGTCAGTGGAATAAACACTGCATGGTGACACATGGGTACTTCACAGTCAGCATTATCCAAGAGTGGAAAATTACATACGGTTTTGACCGTGATCAAATTCTAAGGACCGATGGTGACTGCCTTTATTGAAAGGTCCAATAAACAAAGGATTACATATTAAAGGTGACAGGGTACTCGGGATTTGTGTACCTCACTAGTTCTCTAATGAAAAAAGTAGTCAAAAAGGTCTTGCAGGACACACACACGCAGATGCGAGCTCAAACATGCACACCATATAAAAGATAAACAAGGACAGATATCAGACATAAACCAAGGTTAAAGACAGGAGTACTGCCTTGGCAGTTTCGGTGGCAAACACGCCACTGGGAGGTTTAAACCAGTTTAGGGGCGCCCAACTTCACTCTTATACCGCCATCATCCTTTCAGACGTTTACTGTACACCATATTCAAAACAAACAACCAAGTTGAACCAACCAAACAGCACAGAAACAAGTTCATTTTTAGCACACTCGCACATACACATACACGCTCATAAACACACACAACATATAGAAGACACACAAGGACAGATAACAGACAAAATACTAGGGCGAAAACAGGAGTACCGCCCTAAGACTTGATTTTGCCCTCAATTTTGTCACTGCACTAGAATATTGACTACCACTGATGATTTCATTCTTCACTGACAGTCGACTTTTTAGTGTAGTGACAACTAAATGATAGTCACAATCATCTATAGCTTAAATTTTGAGATTGAGCCAACTGTCCATTTGTTTAGGTCAGAGGATGCGCATTATAGTAAATCGAATGTCATGTTGTATCTATTTCACAGGCTCTTGGTTGATTGCTACAACTTGGACGCGTATGGGAAAGGATATATGTGTTGTCCACAGGTCTGACAGTTTTGCAGAAAACCTAACCTCCACATTCATTAACATGACTGAAACAACAATAAACTTTGTCACCTACTCAGGTTCGGCTTTGGGACTCGTGACTAATGTAACAGGTCCTGCGCCATCTACCTGTGGCACCGCGTTAGTTCGCCCATGCGCATTACCATTACTCGTGATTACGACACACGTTGTCATATTTGACTGGCTATTTGCCGCGTTGTCGTGTTTCTATTGTGCCACAGGAAGGTGGTGTATATTTTGTGAGTATAATGTGATACCAGATTACAATAAGGCTATACCAAATATAGCCAAACGCACGAAATCCGTGAAATGGCAGAACATAGAAGACTGTGTATGAGGTCTTTTGAACCATTGGTCCGGTGGGCATGGCAACACAGAGTTGATCTAGATAATTGAAGAGGACACAAACTAAATAAAATTCATGAATTTTGACGTGTTAAAATATATGATTTTAAGACTTACGCTGCTATTAGTGTCGGCTGCTAACGGTGTCTGCTTGACTTTTTAACCTAGTTATTTTCGCTTCAAATTGGCTTCAAATTGGATTGCGTCTGACGCGCGTCCAAGTTGTTTGACAATATTACTATGGCGACAATTAGCATTCACTGCCGGAAGCAGTTCTGCTGATACGCAATATTTCGTCTGACTTATTGTCGAACTTCACATATCAACTTATTGTTTTGGCAAAATAGTGGCCCAGTGTCAAACAGTTTGGATCCGGATAAGACACCGAGAATTTTGGCGTCTCATCCTGATCTAATCTGTTTATGTATGACACTATTGTTCGCGGTAAGAAGTGAAGGAGTTTATATTAAGATTGTCTGACTTGGAAGAAATAAGACACCTAATTTTGTATCAACTAACCGTTCTTAGCATCCAATAGTTTGTCACCACGCGGTAGTCATGGAAAAAGTCTCGACTTCGTCTCAATTTTTGACATTGACATACCCTTGTGGTCGCACCAGAACCTGTTATGCGCCGGTAAAGTCCTTTTGTGTGTGCTATAACTATAACATTGTCTGACTTGAAATAATAATTCACCTAAGTAAGTATCAACTTAACTTTCTTAGCATCCATTATTTTGTCACCATGTCACCATACCACAATGCTGAGAGTTTCTTTTAATACAATGCCTTTAAAAATGCAGGATGTATTCTACTAGTTTTCTTATGACGTCACTTACATGATTACATCTTGCTTTTGAACTTTCACTCACTCAAATAATTAAAAAGATATTTGAAATTACTTTATAGCTTAAATACTCAATAAGTAGTTTGAGATTTATTTGACTAACCAAAGTAAAGTCGATATGTCAATATGCTTAAAAAATAACTTGTGTTCTAGGGTACGAAAACTTATAAAAACTTACAATTTGATTTAATTAGATCTTCGGATAATTCGATATTTGGGTAAATCGAACTAATAACATCGACTTCAGAATAAGAACATATAAAAACAAATAATGTGTTACATAATGTTCATGTCATTTTTAAAATTTAATGTTTATTCATATGAAACCGATTGGGCCGGATTAGACGCCGAGGAATACATGTAATGTAGTTTGTCTGGTTCGAAGCTATTTACAAATAGATTGCTAATATTCCACGGTAGCCTACGCATTAGCACTTTTGCCGCAAAATTAACATTCTCGGTCGTAACTGGTTTTGGATAAAAAATAACGAAATAAAAACTTCTGAAACCCTAATATCCAGAATCGATTTTGTTGGAAATGTGTAGTTCCTGATTAAACGCCGCCATCTAAGACAGCGTCTGATCTGAGACAGAACTGTTTGTATTGTCGACTTGAGTCGTTGAAAGGGTTTGTTGAGGCAAATAATGATCCAGGTCAAAGTTGATTGACAATTGGGAACCTTTCAAGAGAATTTAACATAGTTTAAAAAATCAATTAGACGATAAATTCTGCAGGCGTAGAAATTAGCGGCAATACAAGGGTTAACAAGGAGAAGTGCTGTATGGCGTAAATTGTTGATTATAGTTAGTTTTCCGTAAAACGTGTTCTGTTGTAATAAAACGTTGATTTATATGTCTTGTTTGGAAATTGTCGCGCTGAATATAATCATTCGACAAACACTTATTCTTGAAGATAGCATTTTGTCGGGAACTATATATATATCTCGGTGAAACGTCAAACATCTTGCTCTGATCGCCGAGTCACGGCGTTTGCTTTGTACAAGTTCAAAACAAAACGCCAAGATTAGGCGATCTGACCGGGACGCAGCGAGGACGCAGTGGGTATTATATAACAAATAAAACATGGCATTTCGGGCCATAAACAGCTTCGATTTGGTCTATTTAACATCTTCGACTGCCCAGTCCGAAAACTTGTGTTTATTTATTGAATAAGCGCCATACGCGCGGAGGGGTTGTGACAACGCGGTCAAACGCTATGTTTCGACATGTCTGGCGTTTCAAGTGTGCTTATACCACGCTTATTCCGACGCTGTATACCTTTTTTCATCGCCAGAGCAGCACAGTATGGTTGTCAGCGCGGTGTGACGTGGATATTACGAGCACATGATCCATTTTCTAAAATTTGATTCATCGCCATCAGTTACAGGGGCGTTGAAATTCGCTTGTGTGGAGGAAGGAGTTATTTCACCCAAAACGTCTTCACTTTTTGTTTTTTACGTAACCCTTTCTCACCGCCGTAGTCGTCTAAATTCACCGTTGAGAATAATGTAGTCCCAGATTAGACGGCGCCTTATAGGGCGGTGTCTGATCTGGGACTACACTTTTTTGCAACAAGTTTTAGTCCCTTGTAAATAGTTTTGGAATATACAAAACTAATATATTGTCTCTGTTATTTATAACCTTAAAATATTTTATCAAAAACTAGTCACAGCCGCCATTTTTTTCTTAATTTGGCGCCGAAAGGGTTAAAAGCACAAACACTATCAATAAGAAACCTCTGTTTCACTCAACTTAACGAAGGTAGAGATGACAGCAGTCGGTATTATCTGAACCCATGCGTTTACGAATTTCGATCATATTCGTTTCGTTTCAAACTTTTGCGTTATGCATTTTGTATCTCTCAAATAACATGTTTTATTTAATCAGTGGTCAACATATTGTTTTAAATTAAGTCAAGAAATAAATGATGTAACGATACAATTAAAACCATAATCAGGAGCATTCGAAATACCTAAATAGTAAATAAAGCATTCACACTAAAATTATAAATCTAATACTATTGTTAAAAAGTTAATTCTCTCTATTCTGTAATACCATGATATGAAAACATGGTTGAAAACAATCTTGATAGGAAGCATTCGAGACTTAGAAAATATGCTAACTTAAGAATGAAAGACACTTTTAGGACTAAGATAGGGGTTAAGCCTATCATTAAAAGCAATAAAAGTGTCTGATGCCAAAACTTGTAACAGATGATCGATTAACCGGGATACCCCAATCAACATCCGTGAGGTTAGCTACATTGATATGAAGTTGATAGAATTCGAACTAAACTTTCCGCATGATAATTTCAAATGCATACATATTTGCTCAGCCGTTTACGTTTTTGATTCGCGACTTTGTGGAAATTATCGTCTACAGTATTGTCATTACGAGAAGAAAGATCCTTAACGTCAACTACTTGGAACTATTTCCAAGGCGGTATCTGATCAGGGACTTAACACTTTGTCATATAGATAAGTATTATAATAGAGGTATCGGTAAGTGTAAATCTTCCTACATTAATATGTTTTTCTTTTCGTAAAAAATATTTGATCTGAAACTTGTCACAGACGTCTGTTACAGTTGGTGTCTTCGGTATTATATAACATATAAAACATGGCATTTCGGGCCATAAACAGCTTCGATTTGGTCTATTTAACATCTTCGACTGCCCAGTCCGAAAACTTGTGTTTATTTATTGAATAAGCGCCATACGCGCGGAGGGGTTGTGACAACGCGGTCAAACGCTATGTTTCGACATGTCTGGCGTTTCAAGTGTGCTTATACCACGCTTATTCCGACGCTGTATACCTTTTTTCATCGCCAGAGCAGCACAGTATGGTTGTCAGCGCGGTGTGACGTGGATATTACGAGCACATGATCCATTTTCTAAAATTTGATTCATCGCTATCAGTTACAGGGGCGTTGAAAGTCACAGACGACAGTTTTAAATTTGGCGGCGAAAGAGTTAATGGTTATTCAGGTAACATTTCAAAAGTGATGTCCCTCGGAGTCTTTGATGACATTCTGAATTGTTGCCCTCGGCCTTTAGATCTCTGAAAAACAGTTCAGAAAGTTTCCCTCCTTTTGATTCTAAGAATTTTAAAGAATTTAACCAAATCTCCCGGAGCAAATATCGAATAAATGCGCCTTTAAAATTGTGCTGTGCCAGATAAGACACCAACTGTAACAAGCAATAGTCACGTGGTAAAGGATTCGGAAAAGCTAAGATTATTTCAGTTATCTCTGAAAATTGTCGGCTGTTACTGTTATGGATCAAATATTTAACGAAAAGAATAATAGAAATGATTAAATAAAAAATAGCTTTTTGGAAACCCTAATTTTCGGAATAAATGTTGTTGCAAAAAAGTGAAGTCCCTAATCAGACGCCACCTTCTAAGGCAGCGTCTGATTTGGGACTTCACTTTTTCCCAATGTCGACATACATCGCCTATGGGAGTGTCGACATACATCGCCTATGGGAGTGTCGACATACATCGCCTATGGGAGTGAAAGGGTTAAGTTCGAATATTCAAAAGTTCCAGTTCAATTTAAGCCCCGGGATCGAGCTTATAAATGATGGGTCATTTTCGGCACGTTTCCACAAATCCAAATTATATGTTTCAGATCTTGGTTTTCAATTAAGTATTTCTTCTACTTAAGGATGTACTGAACTGAGAAAAAGGTTCGTACCAAAATCAGCTTATATTCACAATTATAAGGGCAGTAGCTCTGTATTTACTCTTCTGATTTCAATTATAACATGCATTGTCAATGTACCTTAACATATTGGTTCAAACTTTAAAAAACCATCAATATTTTTTTGAGATAAAGAGGAGAATATTTTTCGTAAGACTCCAAAACAGTGTCCAGCGACTATGTTTGATTATATAATTTAGCTTGATAAAAACATCACATTAGAATCAAATATTCTAATTCTATTTAGATCGTTTTAAGTGTCACATTCTTTTGAAAATAAGTAGAAAATATGTAAATACTTTTATTGCATTTGAAGATATGTCTAAAAATCAAATGGATATATGTTCAGTTTTAACATTGTTTTAAACAAGGGAGGTAATTCAAACATTGTCAATCTTTAGATCAGCGACTTATACTTTTCTTTTCAAATATTGATGAATTATAGTAATGTCCATCACCTGAAGAAGTTCTAGGAAAAGTTAAATATTATAAATATATTTTACTTGTATTTTAATGTTTTGAACCTGTCTGTTCTCAGATCTGAAAATACGGGTTCATATTACGGCAAATCATAGGTTGTTTTGGGGTGTTATTACAATATATGATATGATATTCTACATTTTTGGATGCAAACACCCCATAATGTGATTTTAACACCTAGGAAATGAATAAATTGGATGCCATTTTGCAAAGTGTTGTAATTTTCAAGTAAACTTATTTTTTCATGTGCTGAAAAATGAAATAAGTTTGCATATCAGGTTGGTTTTCAAAAATGACTCCAGCTTTAAAAATGCACAGCAACATATATATTATTTTTGTGAATTGTTTACTGCCAAAACATCAAACTTTCGAAATAATATGGTTACAAGAAAAGTTAAATACACGTAGTATGAAAAATCCATTTCTCAGTTCAGTACATCCTTAACTAATGTCATATCGAGGTTCTACTTATATAGTATTATTTATTTCGTTAAATGGTTTGAGCCAGAGCTACTTACAACCACCATTTGTAAATTTATTGCCGACAAAATGAATTCGTCCACAATCTCTTTCTAAACAAGGAAATATTCAGTTGACTAATATATTGAAATCTAGGCAAAAGGATGTTTCAAAAGCAATTGGGGCAGATGCAGTAAACCCTTTCACCGCCATAGACGACTCAAATCCCTATTACAAAAAATGAAAAAGGTAACGTCTGATCAGGGACTTCTCTTTTGGGCAACAATACTTATTTCGAATAAAGGGTTTCGGAAAAACCAAAGCCTTTTTTAGTATTTCTGTTATCTATTTCGTTAAAATATTTCCAAACCTAGTTATAGCCGCGCTTGTATGGAGGAAAGGGATAAACAGGAACAGTCAATTAATCACAAGCTCTTGCAACGGGTTTATAAAAGAGCTTTTCTTATGAGTATAATTGATTATGGCACCAGAGCGTCGACCACAACACCATGCATGTTAGAATCGATGATTATAATGGTGTGTTGCAACTCAACTTGAAATGGTTAATGAATTTGAGAGAAGATGTATTGCATTATGTTATAATCAAGCATAAAACTCTAAAAATACTTTTATATAATGCTCATGCCCTGGTATTATTGACCCTGCTGGTAGTTGCGATGAATTATATACTTACATGTCAAGCTTAAAACCACACGAGGGAATGCAATAATCAGCATTCGGAATGCGGTACATTTGACGCAACAAGTTTTTCCGCCTGGGACGACATACTATGTTAAACATTTAGCATATTCATTATTAGTTCGAGTAAATCATACACAGGATAATCAACCGCACTGTTTTGATAATAAAAATATGTCACAAGAATGGTTGTTATCCGGTTGAAAAGAGTTTTTAACTGGATAACAACCCATTTGAGAGACTATTTTTAATATCAAAACAATGCAGTTGATTATTCTGTTTATTATATTTACATTCAAGAATTCCAACTTGGCAAAATAAAAATCTGAGTGAATTTGTATAAAAGGTAGTGCCGGCAAAGTGATAATGTCATTAGTGACGATAACAACAGTGACATATATTAGATTTATCTAACTGAGAAACTCAGTAAGTCATCGACGTATATAATAAAACCAATTGCCCTAAGGCAAACGGAGAAATATAAATCACTACCAATTTTTAATAAACTCCTTTACTTCTGAGATGCGCATTCAAGCGCCTCTGTTTCAGATGAATTTTGAAACCATTGTGAGTTATGAAGCATTTGCACATAATGCGCAAATGATCACAATTTCTCCAAAAACATGTAAAATTAAAAATGCCTGTGGCTCTTATTTTAAACCTTTTTATCGGATATGTTGTTTTGGATACGTTTACAAAAGGCATCAGGAGTGTTCACATTTTTGAAACACCAACCTTAACCAATTGATACATCGTCGCCCTGTAACATAAATGTCATTGTTTACGACAGTAGATTTACACCTGCCCCGGTTCCGGCAGTTATCACTGTAAACCGTTCACATGTTGACCTGCTGCTTAATAGCCTTATATGTTGTGTTGACAAAAATCATTGTTTAATCCTTGTAACCGGATTGTATTACATCAATCATGTAGATAATGTCAGTCTTCACATCGACTGCTTAACACAAGACTGTCGTAAGTGCATATAAATAATAAGGACTTACGACAGTCTTGCGTTAAGTAGTTGAAATGCTCCTTTTCCCACAGCATTTTGAAAATAGCATTTTAAAAAAACTGCCTTTCACACTAGGCTTCTCAATAATTCAGAATTGACTTGTGACGAAATGGTTAAAATGGCTATATGATACAGACAGTTGAATGAGTTGATGTATAATCCTAACTTAACGTGAGAAAATGAAATGCTAGGAAATGTTTTAACCAATCTAAGCTTAGATCAAGCCCTGTTATTATCAGCTATTTAAACAATGTAATCATCTTGAAAGCTTCTGCAAGCTACGAGTGAATTGTTAACCCTTTTAATGCTGAATTTTAAAATAGACTGTTCCAATCCTGAAATATGACCAGTTTATATGAATTATTAGAGTGAATTCCCCTTAATATTCATATATGACAAACAGGGTAGACCTCTGATCTGGGTCTACACTGATTGCAAAGGTAAATAAACTTGTTTCCAGCATTAAAAGCGTTAATGACAATTTCAATCTGATTGGACCAACACTGGTCCAACATGATCAGAATGCAAGGTACAGTAAAACAAATCTACTTTCAAAACTGCTGTAGACAATAATTGTTTGCATATGCAATTTACTCACCATTCTAAAGGTTAAAGAAACTTAATCTAGGAAAAATTAAAGCATACATTTAACATCTGATTCAGATTTAATAATAATTCATGGCAAAAGAAGAATTTTTAATCAACACTTTGCAAACAGTGTAGACCCAGATCAACCTCTGATCAGAGGTCTACTCTGTTTGTCATATATGATTATCAAGGGAAATTCACCAAAATTATTAATATAAACTGGCCATATTTCAATATTGGAACAGTCCATTTGAAAATTCAGCATTATAAGGGTTAAACATGTAAATCTCTTTTCCTATAATTTTTCTCTGTTTGTAATAACCAAAATTTCAGACAAAAAATGTGATTTGAAAATTATTCCGAATTATCCATGTTTCTCAACAAAAGTGTTGAAAGTGTTTACTCACTTTGGGCATGAGACCTCCAGCCAGTCCTTATTGTTGTACAATGGTGACCTGATCTGATCATCTTGATCCGTGGCAGTAGAGGCTTGCTGGTTAAACTCCACCTTATCAGGTAGGACCACAGGCAAATCTTCAAATGGAACCGGAACAGCCTGAAGTAAGACATGAGCAATGCCAAGGCTAAGCAAGATTTAACCTCATTTCATATATGAAGTGTTGCAATTTTCCAATTAAAATTGCATTCATTAACTTAACTATTCTTAAATCATTAACTTTTTAATCCATTGAAGGCATTTATGTACCTCTGTAGCAGATATTTATTGAAAACATTGTAGAAAAAATGCTCCATTTTCTAAAATGTTTTTCAAGCAATTAATATGACATTTTCTTTCAGCCAAGATATTCATCCTTTTTGTGTGGATAAGTCTTGAAATGAGATATGAAATATGAGTAACAGGTTAACTCTTCGCCAGCTACGAAAATTGTCGTCAGCTGAAAATGTCGTCTGCTTCATTTTAAACTATCTCCGATTTTCTTCAAATTTAGTGAACCTATTGTCTGAGTGTCAAACAGCTTTGAGCCAAATCAGACGCCAAGTTACTTGGCGTCTGATCTGGCTCCAAGCTGTTTGAATAATCCCCTTAGTCGCGAACAGCCGGTGAAGGGTTAAATGGTACTTGTCATTGGCAGTCAAAATGTTATTGAAGTGGGGGAAGATTTGCAGTTGAACTTTGCGCTTCAGAAAAAAGCACCTCAATAGAAAACAAGAGCTGTCAGAGGACAGCATGCAATGTAGGATATC